>JALJCO010005937.1:0-27500 GCA_023101725.1 Atherinomorus stipes
CTAAAATGAGTCTAACATTAGCTAATGTTCGACTGTTATACGACATTAAACGCTGTGTAAGTCGCCTCTTTGTGACACAAACAGGATAAATGCAACGGTTAACTTCCATCTCCTGTTATCTAATATAAGATTATTATATCGTGTTCTACTACATTTAATGCCATGCAGGTTTTACTGGGGCTCATAAATTCAGAAGTTTAAGTTTTCATTAAACTTATTAAAATGCTCCAGCTAATGTATTTATTTGTAATTCTGTTTAGACGTTTTAAAAGCTGCAACATTGCTGCTTAAATCTAGTTTGGTCCCTTGTGTTCAGTGGAAGATGGAACTTTTTAAAGCTTGTAAATAAGAAAAATTAAAATTTCTAAGGAGTTTTAGTGAACGAGTCTTTAAAAATATATCAGTAAAAAACACCTCCCATCAGCCTGTGTGTATCACTGTAAGCTGTTTGCAGCCACTTGCTTTTATTTTGAAATGGCATCTGTAGTATTGAAATCTAATGACCAAAATGCACTAAATGTATATACATTTAGTTCCCAGGCAGAGAGGAGAGTGAGGTGTGGAGCCATTTAAAGATATAACAGGTGTTGGATGCAGCATCTGTGGTGTGAACGTTAACCTGGGCTGCAGCACCAGTAAGGAAGAAAACAACAAATTTATGTCAACACCTAAAACATCATCACACATTCTGGATGTTCTGATTCTTAGTCTGGAATCATATTTTGGTCATAAGAATTTAAGTTGGACTACAGTTGGACAGTACATGTCCTGCATACATGTCCATGTTATCTTTTAATATCCTTGCTGAAATAACTATTTCTGAATAGATTACAAAAATCAGTGTTGTATAGTAACTAAGTGTGGCAGGACAAAGGAGGGCCTGGGCGGGATTTGAACCACAGACTCCCAGGTGAGAGTTATGCGCGCTAACCAGTCAGCCAAAGGGACATCCCCTTGGCCAAGTAGCCAGGGAACATGAACACTCGGAGGCATAGTGACAGGACTGTCAACTGCCACATAAGTAAAAATACTTAGTTACTTTACTTAAGTAGTATTTTTTTATATTTGTACTTTACTACTTCTATTTCTGATGACTTTTACTTTTACTTCACTACATTTTCCGAGAAAAATCAATACTTTTACTCCATTACATTTACCTGAGCATCTTAGTTACTCGTTACAAAATAACAAGGAACATAACAGCCAATGAGAATCTTTGTTTTGTTGTAGTGGGACTAGTAGCCACTATAGCAGTCTGTTTCTGAAGCTAAACACACCTTTACCTTCCTCAGCAGCAGATGAAAGGCTGTTCAGCATCACTGGTCTGGTCTTCAGTCCAAGAGTGAGACTGAGTTCTCACCATTTTGAGAAACAACTTCTTTTGAGGTTAAACAAAACGTTTTTCAGGGTTCAGTAACGACTGGATGAACAGTTCAAGTGCTGTCGCACTGCAGTTATTTAAAGTTCAACCAATCAAGTCTTTTGTTTGCATCACCTTCGAGCACCAAGAGTTTATTAGGAATGATTTTATATTGAATGCACGTGGGTATGAATGTTGGTAGGCATGCATGCAGGTCTGTAAGGATGTTTGTGTGTACAGTATTTTTCTATATGGTGGGTTTATGTAAGGACGTATTGAAGCTCCTTTACACTTTACAAATTTAAACTTAAAAACTAAATTAAACAAATAAAGAAAATGTTAAACTCAAATTTCTGATTGCGTTTTATTAACAGTACTTTTTACTTTTGATACTTAAGTACAGTAAAAACTAGCTAGTTTTTTACTTTTACTCAACTAATATTCTAGCAGGCGACTTTCACTTTTACTTGAGTCATTTTCCAGTAAGGTACTTTTACTTTTACTCAAGTATGGCTTTTGGGTACTTTATACAACACTGCCAATAATATAGAAGAAAATGGTGAAATTTCTATGCTCGCCTGTTGTTTTTTTTATTATTTAGCAGATGGTAACATCATGCTAACATTGATTTCATGAAGACAGACGCTATTTATTACCTTCAGTTACTCCTTGACAGCAAATGTAGCAAATTTGAAAGAGTTTGAGTTAAAGAAAAATATTTTACACAAGTTTTAGTCAAACCTTCACCAGACAAAATCCACCAGGGATCAGATTGTCTCAATTTGGCTCAGTTTTACACCAAGCTATGAAAATGAAAACAGTAACTATGATAAAGGAGTGAATACATTATGAAATATACACATTAGACCAAAAGAGACGAATGCAGTGAAAATATTATGAAAATGTTTTAAGTAGATGCCTTGGTTTTGTGCTGTATTGTGGTGATCTGTTCATATAAAAAGGTAAATTACTAGCATGTCTTCACAAATTAGCATGTCAACTAGCATGTAATCACGAAGGTAATCAACAAAAGTAATCACAATTTAAAAAAAAAAAAAGAGTACAAGACTCACTCATAGACCGTCCAACTTTCATGTGAGAAAAAATATATCTATTTGAGCCGGCAGGAGGATCTGGTAACTCCACGTCTGGCTGCTGCTGTGTCTCCGCTCATGTCTCCGTTGTCTCAGACATGTACATCTTTTTTTTCCAAACCAAATGTCATTTTCCAAATTAAATAAAACTTCAAATGAAACTATCAGACTCAAAACATCCGCCACACAAACCAAAACACCGGTCCGTCCCACTTATCCTTACGTTCTGCATCAAAGCCCTATAGGGGATTATCACGCTTCCGCGTTCCGGTTTCCGGAAGTTGAAACATTTGGCACTTCCTCTTCCGGGCCATGTTAACATCAGCCGTTCCTGCTCTGTTATACTGTTTAAATCGGATAAACTCCAAACATACTTAAGTTTTCATTCTAGACTGAAGTGATACTGGATCAAAAGCTGGATCAAAGCGATCGATTCGCCGCGGTGAAGGGCCGAACTTTATAATAAAACACACGTTTGTTTGTCCCTGGTGGGGCACAACACCTGCACTTCACAGCATGCTAGCATTAGCCAGCTAGCGTTTACTGACGTGCTTAACATTGTGCGTCTTAAAACACACAAACATCTGAAAATCGGGTCTGTACCTCCCTGTTTCCAGTGGAACAACTGGGGACTGCCAAGAAAGGAGACGCTTTCAGATGATTGTGTGTTTTCAGCCGCACAAAGTTAGGCACGTCATCAAGCTGGCTAATGCTAACCTGCTAACAATAGTCCGCCAGCTACTACTCTGTTAAACTTTGTAAATCGGATAAACGCCAATGCCAAGTTTTCATTCCAGACTGAAGTGATGCTGAGGAAGAAGTGGATCAAAACGACCGATTCGCCGCGGTGAAGGACCGAACTTTATAATAAAACGACACACGTTTGTTTGTGGCCGGCAGACTGCGCAGTCGTGTTAGCAGGTTAGCATTAGCCAGCTCGATAACGTGCCTAACTTTGTGCGGCTGAAAACACACAATCATCTGAAAGTGTCTCCTTTCTTGGCAGTACCCAGTTGTTCCACTGGAAACGGGAGGGTACAGACCCGATTTTCAGATGTTTGTGTGTTTTAAGACGCACAATGTTAAGCACGTCAGTAAACGCTAGCTGGCTAATGCTAGCATGCTGTGAAGTGCCGGTGTTGTGCCCCACCGGGGACAAACAAACGTGTGTTTTATTATAAAGTTCGGCCCTTCACCGCGGCAAATCGATCGCTTTGATCCAGCTTTTGATCCACTATCACTTCAGTCTAGAATGAAAACTTAAATATGTTTGGAGTTTATCCGATTTAAACAGTATAACAGAGCAGGAACGGCTGTCGTTAACATGGCCCGGAAGAGGAAGTGTCAAAAGCCGGCAACTTCCGGTAAGCGTGATAATCCCCTATTGCGCAACAATCTCCAGTCTTTTAGCCACAGATAAAGGTTACCTGGGTAATGCAGTTCACATAAACCTTGGTATCATTTCATTCAGTCGCTTCTTTGCTTTCTTAAAACTACAAAATCTGCCATGCTGCTGCAAATATTTAGCGCAATTAAACCGATAATTTCTGTTAATTTAACAGTTCCAATCCAAGGCCTTCATAACAAATCAACCAAATGAGCCTTTTACTGGACACTGATGAAAACCAGTTCAGCTGCACACAGAGTTGCATCAGGGCTGAACACGACGCTAGATAAACAGGAAGGGCGCCGCCATGTTTTTCACACCTGAGTGAAAGGATCTGTCACAACTCCTGGGAGTATGGAAGGCTCTGGGTTTACCACTGTTCTCATGTAGCAGATCTGCACAGATCTGTGATCGGTGGATAAATGAGGATCCCGGAGTTTCCACTCCTCCATGACACGATTCTCCAGAAGAGAGCGATCATTAAAACAGCCAGACTGAAACTTAGAGAGGTGTGTTGCATTTGCCTGAAAAACAAAAAACAACAAATCAATAAAAATAAATAAATAAAAAATGTCAAGTTTTTCTGCATTAATGAGACATTAAAAACAACAATGTTCAGCTTTTCCTGCATTCACAAACACAGGCCCGTCCATGACGGTTTTCACATTGAAAGTAAAATCCTGAAGCGAGAGAAAATACTTGGGTTTTGAGAGAGAGAAGAAAAAAGTTTTAGAGAAAACTCTTTTTGACAGAAAATGTCTTCTCTCTGATTGCAAAAAAGGAAAGATTTGTCTGACTAAATAATTTCTCTCAAAACGTTTTCTTCAGTCTCAAATAACATCGGTTTATGCCATCTATGTGATTTTTTCTCTCTAATGTTTCTCATCCTGGTCCTCATTGCCACTGCCCTGCACGTTTTGGTTCTTACCAACTCCAGCATACCTGATGCAGATCAACTGAACCACTCATCATGTTCTTTGCCAGCCTGCTGATGAGCCATTCATTTGACTCAGGTGTGTTAAGTGTGGACACCTGGAACACATGCAGGGCAGCGGTACTTGAGGACCAGGATTGAGAAACACTGCTCTAATATATTATTTTCCTTTTATTTCTCCACTTTCAGATTGCTTATGCACCAAAATAATTACATGTTTTAATAATTTATTTAAGTTAAAATATGATCCTTCTTGAAGAAGAAAATGAGAATGCAGTTTGAATGATTGATTACTAACTTTATTTATGAGTTTAAAAAAGCAGTTATATTCTGAAAATGACAAAGCATTACTGGAAATGTATTTTAATTTGAAATAAGTTACAGAATCGCTTCCATGGGTTTGTGTCTCCTCCCTCCAACAGTTACTTTCACTTTCTCCGCTCATCGTGGCGCAGCTGAATTTCCCTGTGAAAACTTTCATCTGAAGGTAACTGAAGCAGTTTTTATTGTTTGTCTCATTGTCAGCAGCAACGGGCTCAGAACCAGAACCAGAACCAGTTCGCTTCTCTAAGCAGAATCAGAACAGCAGCAGTTTCCTGACAGTGAGCAGAAATTAGGAGGTTTTCTCCTGAAGGATTAACTGTGGTTTTACTTCTTGATTTCAGAGGAGATATTTGACTTTTTCCTGCTGCACTTTGACTTCTAGCTTATTATTCTATATGTTGTTATTATAGTATTCGGCCCTAGAACCGAAGGAAGCCTTTAAACGCAACAGTGTTTATTTCTGCCTCTCGTTTCCTCATTTAGCGGTCCATTTTCATCGGAACTGGGGGGTGACGTCACACCCGACCAACTAGCGTTCCAGCTCACTGGTCGGAAAACCAGTGAGAAGGGTCTATCTGCGGCTCGCAAGACAGGGGCGTGTCATAGAGTGGGCGTGTCGTAGTGTGACGTTACTCGACGACACGCCCCCCAGGCCAATGAGAGCACGGTAAAATCTAGCCCTACCCCTGACCCTTCCCCTAAACCTAACCAGACCCACCCACAATGCGACACGCCCACTACAGGACACGCCCACTATAGGACACGCCCACTTGCTTGCAAGCCGCAGATAGATACACTTGAAACCAGTTAGCAGCCTAGCAAAATAACGTGTTTGCTAAGGCTATTGTTATTAGCCGCTGTTGGCACAGCTGGCGTTGTAGTTCACATATACCACATGAAAAATGTGAATTACACTACAGCAGCTTCTCCCTACATCTGTATAAACCAATACAATGTGTACGACTGATTTCTGCAACAAAATATAAGTAAGAAGTGTAAATAAATGTAACATTACAGAAGCTTCTAAAACTGCTAACACTGGGCGCGGCCATCTTTAAATCTGAACTCGGAGCTGCGAGAGTTGTCCGACTTTCCGAGTGGGAAATCCGACTTCAGGGGGGAGTTCCAGTTGAAACTTCCTACTCGGAACTGGGAATTTCCGACATCCGAGTTGAAATGGAACGCAGCATCATCCATCTTTTAGGAGCCTGAACTTTCACCAGATATCATGAAAGTCCCAAATCCCCATGAACAAAACCAAGGACATGTATTAATATCAGTTTATTAAATGGTTGAAATGTGCAAAACAACATGACGTCAGCAGAACCGGTTAATAAACGGGGGGCGGCATGTTAACCCTCTAAGTATAGAAAACAGGAAGAAGTTTTGAAGCGTTTTTGTTGTTCAATAGTTTTATAGAGCCTGAGGAGTCACGTGACAATTCTGAGCGAAACGGAGTCGCGCCGCCATGATGTTTGTACAGATTTGACTGTGAAAAGAGAGCTGTCGGTAGTTTTAACATTGGAGGGAAAAGGAGCAAAGGAGAAAAGGCGTACAGGAATAATTTAATGTCTAGCACAAAGAAGAGTTATTTGGAGAAACTAGGGGACATATCCGGACTGGACCCATCTGAGCTGGATGGCTCAGAGCGGGACAGTAATCTGGACCGCTTACCTCCGTCCTCCGTGGAGACATGCGGCTGATGCATTGTGAATTATTTAGTCTTCACAATCAGTTTGTAACGTGGTAATATTTGTAATTTTGCTCTGTTAATGTTAGAGAAGTGTTATTTTGCCTTTTACACAGTTAACTGTTATGCTGCTAGTTAAGAAAACATTTGTGAGCTGTCAGTAAACATGTAAGGAGGACGATATTTAACGTGGTTTCAATAATTTATTTATAAAATAGAAAACAGTGATGAGTGTGTGTCTGATTTGTGAAAGACCAAAATAAGCTGTCAGACTCAGGCAGATGTCTGTGATGTCGACCATCACGAGTAAATGACAGATAAAAGAAAGTAACCGGAGTTTTCATCAACTCATGTTAGCTTGAGTGCTCGTCTTGACAACAACGATTTAGCATAGCTACGTTTGCAAATGCACAGCAAACAAGGACGATCTTATCCAGGGTCGTAGTGTCCGGTTCATTCTCACAGCAAAGCAGCATCTTCACAGGCACACTGGTATGACTGGAATATTGTTTACTGGTTCCTGCAAACACGATGACATGTTCCACATGACTGCTCCCAGCTGAGCACGGCCGTGTGTGAGGGAAGGATCTTCATAGTGGCGCACATCGTACTGATTGATTCCTCATTATTAAAACTATCTGCAAGGACAGTATCACGGAGTAGTTTTTAAGGATACCACAATTATCAGTCACAAAGGGATCACTAGCTGGAGAACACACGGCATGCTGCATGTTGCTAATCTCTTTCCTTCAGACTGCAGCTGTCAGCCACTTGGCGCCCCCTGTCACTTCAGCAGTTTACAATCTGATTTTTTTTTTCTTTTTCTTTTTTCAAACCGGAGATCTTGAAAAACCGTAACTCGCCCTTGTTTGTCTTTCTTTTTTATCATCTTGACTGTGCGAAGTGCTGGCACAGTCCTTCACTCAACATTATAACCCAGCATCTCCAGTCACGACCAACGTAGCTCTCAGTAAGTGTACAAGAAACATGCCGGAACGCCGGTTCGGAGGGGCGGGGCGACACGCTGTGACGACAACTCCTCAGCCTCTATAGCATTATTGCTAAATCTTGATTGAATAGAGTCTGACTGAGAGGGACCTGACTGTAGTCATGGTACATCACCATATATTAGGGATGTTCTGCTCGAGCCCGTCTGCTCGACTCCGCCTCGATCTTTTGAACCGGAAGTCTCGCTACCGCTGTTTTGGTGGAAGTGTCAGCATGCCAAAAGCCACGTGACCACACTAACCGAGGCCTCGTTACGTCATCCGCAAGTGTTGAGCCGAAATCTTGAAGGGACTGGGTTTATTAATCTGTCAATGCTTAATACAGGTTCCAATCGCTTGGGAATTAATTGAAAATAGTTAATTTATCACAGAGGATAATTCCAAGATATTAACCACAAAGGAAACACTAACTGAAGGTTGGCAACGTATCTTTTATTATACACCGTGCCAGAGACAAGACAGCTCCAGACAGCGCTTCCCTCAGCTGCAGTACACATCCACGGCCAGCAGATGGAGCTCATGCTCACGGTCTCAAATGTCTCGAGACTTTGTGTCAATCTCTTGGCAGCTGTGTCAAAATGTCTGTGTCTCATGAAGCTTCGTTTTCACCATCCCTACAGGGGGGCTGCACAAGATGGCGGCGTAAGGAGTCGTTTTTATCGAGCTCTCGGCACCTAACTTCCATTTTTATACTTTTAACACAACAGTTTAAGTTTATTGCCTTGAAAAGTAGTGTGAAGATACGTTTTTGTTTTTTCCCTGACGTGATACCCGAGCCAGGATTAAGCAAAATGCCAAAGTCTGGTAGAAGAAGTGACTCCTGTAAAGAGGGAGAAACCTCCGCTAGCTTGTTGGCTAACGAGCAAAATTATAACGTCCGGGTGGACTCCACTTTGCAACCTGCGATGGATGAGGGGTTCCCTCTACTACCGGTGACCCCAAGTAAGCCTCCCCTTGCCAAGAAACCCACCATCTCCCGCGACTTTAACTCTGAGGATGCTGTACGTACACTGGCCGATCTAATCAACTCTAGAAGCGACTCCTTGGAGAAGATGGTCGAGACCGTACGATCTGAAATTAAACTCATAAATGAAAAGGTTGCCCACATTGAAAAACGCGTGGAAAAGAGTGAAGAATCGTCACTGAAATGCATGGCTCGTGTGGCAGATCTGGAAAGCTATGGTCGAAGGTGGAATTTAAGGCTGTACGGTGTTCCCGAGGCTGAAATCAAAAATGTGCGAATGGAGGAGGTTGACATCTGCCAAAGAATCTTGCCATCCGTAATAGAAAAGCTGCCCGATGCCATTGATGTCGCCCATCGGCTGGGGAGAAGGCGCCAGGACGACCCGAGGCCCCGCGGTATCATCACCAGGTTCATCTCCCGACGTCTGAAGGAGAAAGTCTGGAAGGCTGCCAAGAACAGCGGTTTTCTCCAGTCTAAAGGCCTACGCTTTTCCGAGGACCTGACAAAGGAGGAAAGGGAGAACCGCCAAAAACTGTGGCCAAAGATAAAGAAAGCACGTGAAGAAGGAAAGTCTGCTTACTTCGTAGGAGGTCGAGGTTTTATCACTGGTTCGGAAATTCGCCCATGAACATGATTCTTTCCAGTCAGCACTGGGATCCTGTGCTTCATCCTCTACTTAAAGGTTCATAATTTTTTTTTCTTTCTTTAAGAAAAAGTAAGGGAAAAAAAATTCCACTTGAATGTTCGAACTTGTTTGTTATATACAGATGTTTAAAAAAGAGATTTAAATAGAAAAAAGGTCAATTTTTTTTTTTTTTTATCTGTTAGCGTTAATTTAATCTACTCAGGTTAGCCTTAATGGTGCTGCTCTCGATATTACGCTACTTGTCAAAGTTTAAAAGTTAAACAAATTTTTTTTGTATTTTTATTGTTCACTTCATCCTGTTCACTCTATCCTTTGTATCTCTAAATGCTAGGGGGCTATGCAACAATATTAAGCGTAAAGTTTTATTTCTTTTGCAAAGCAATTTAATTCAGACTTCTGTTATTTTCAAGAATCTCATTCTACACCTGATGATGCCAACTTTTGGAAATGTCAATGGGGGAATTCAGTGTGGTTTTCAAATGGTACAGAGCATTCAGCTGGGGTAACTACTTTGAAAAACAGATTTGGTGGAGAAGTATTATTTACTGAAAGTGATCCACTTGGTCACTATATTTGCCAAACAATCCAATGTAATGACCAAATTTTTATCACCACCAATATCTATGGGTACAACACAGGGAAAGAGAATGATGCTCTTCTTCTGTCTCTAGGGAGTGTATTATTAAAATATTTAGAAAAATTTCCGAATGCTACTCTATTGTTGGGAGGTGACCTTAACGCTGTTCCTGATGTTTCCTCTGATAAATGGCCTCCCCGAGTGCCAAACAGACATCAAGACAAACTTAAAGCCTTTATGGAAAGGTTTAACCTTCATGATATCTGGAGAGTAAAAATCCTCACAAGAAAGTTTTCACATGGAGTAATGAAACAGATACAAGTCAATCTAGAATTGATTTGTGGTTGATTTAAAAAAGTACTGTGTTCCTATAGATGAAATTACTGTGGACATTTGCCCCACTCCCTTAACCGATCACAAGGCCATAGTTATAAAGATGAACCTATCCACCTCTAAAACATGCAGTACTCGTTCAGCCTTCTGGAAACTGAATAATTCTTTACTATTAATCAACACTGTTCAGGACCAAGTCAAGTTGTGGACTGCTTATTATCGGTCTAAGGCCAAAAGAGAAAAACAATATGGTGTAAACTGGGAACTTTTTAAATTCAAGATTGGTCAGTATTTTAGGAAAATTAGTAGTGATATGGATCACCGCGAACATCCGGGAATTTTCGCCAAATTCGTCACATCCGGTTAGGTAACAGGTGAAAACATCGCTTCGTTGCATAGGGGAGCCACTGAATTACCTGCTTCATTACTCGTCAATCTTCGTTTATTCTACTTTGGAAATACCGAGAAGTCCCGCTGTGTATGGCTGCCATAAACATATCTATCACACAGACAAGAGAATATGTTTGTTCCAGTTCCCAAAACAACAGAAAAAGTCCCGAACAACATGCTAAGTGGCTAGCTGCTATCAAGCCCATAAATGCTGACAGTTCACGCTGGAAACCATGGAAACATCTAACAATATGTTCGGATCACTTTGGGACTGATAAAAAAAAAAACATATAATGTGGTCTCACTTTTTAAACCCTGTAGTTGTTTTTGCACAGATGATAGAAAACACCATTAAATCAGTGGCTGTACAGAATCACAGCGCCGCCTGCTGTTCCCGTCTCCTCAGGACTGTTAACGATTACGTTCATCCAGATTACTGCCATTAATGTTCCCACGTAAGAATAAAAGCATAAAAAGCGGCAGAAAGGCATTTGCAGCATTATAAACATGCACAGTCATAACCAGTTACATACAGATGAGACTGCCGGTAATTTATAGCTTTATCAATGAGAGTAAACTCCTGAGAAGTACATCAAAGAAATACCACCATTTCTTAAAAATCCGGGGAAAATTAATATTCTATAAAAAATAAATGGCTTGAACACGGGGCTTACCTGATGAAACCAAATACATCATGAGATCGGGAAACTGATCATCAGGCTGTTATGTACAGGTAGGTTCGTCTAACCAGGCTGTAGCAGCAGAAGATGGGCATCACTTAGTCCAACAGATACTAGTTTAGCTTCGTATCTTCTTCTAGCGTCGGCAGTGAGACTTTCGGTATAACTGGCCGTCATTTCTATAATATTTCAAAGACAGACCGGCGGAGAAAAAAAATTAAAAAGAGTGCAAAAGCAGTTTTTGAGGCTCATAGTCCATCAGACGCCGTTCAAATACGAAGCATGTTTTCACCGGGACCAGCTTCGTGGTCACGTGAGTTCCGGGTTGTGACGTAGGCTCGCGCTGATCCATTGCTAAAAACAATAGGGCACAAGAGGTCAATGGGATTACAAGGATTACTCAGTTGTGCCAAAACCTCCCTGATTCATTATCAGAAGAGGAGAACCTGGAGCTTTGTAAATTACAAACTGAATTAGATGACCTGTATAAACAAAAAGCCAAGGGAGCCTTTTATTAGATCGAGAACAAGGTGGCTTGAAAAGGGTGAACAACAAAATTCACATTATTTTTTTAATCTTGAGAGACATCATTCTAAAATGAACAGCATACACAGTCTTAATGTAGATGGGGTTATGATTAATGATTATCGAGCTATAGCTAGTTACTGTAGTGGTTTTTACCAAAAGTTGTACAGCTCCAAATTCTGTCAGAGAGCAGCAGACAACTTTATGAAAGCCTTAACAGTTAAAAAGATTTCTAAAAATGAAATGGAACAATGTGACAAACCCATCACGCTCACAGAGGTAACAGATGCCATCAAACAATTAAAAAATAATAAATCACCGGGTATAGACGGATTGACTTCTAAATTTTATAAAGAATTTACTGATGAACTTTCTCCTTTTTTATTAGAAGTATTCTTAGAAAGTGTGAATAAAGAACAACTACCAACAACACTGACTCAAGGCCTAACTACCTTGATTCTAAAATCTGGTAAAGAAGAATCATTTTTAGATAATTGGTGCCCAGTTTCTTTACTAAACAATGATTATAAGATTTTTGCCACCATCTTAGCCAAAAGATTAAAAATGCTCAAAAGTCTCAAAATGCTGTTCAATTTTATATGGAAAAACAGATCACATTACTTGAAGAAAAGTGTTCTTATGAATTCATATGAAAATGGTGGTCTCAATTTTCTTGATTTTCATACTGTAAATAATACATTTAAAATCAATTGGCTGAAACAACTTTTTAGAAACCCCAACTCGATATGGAACACCATACCTCTCCACATATTGTCAAAGATTGGTGGCATTCATTTTTTTCTAATGTGTAATTATGATGTTTGTAAAATCCCCCTGAAACTGTCTGCATTTCATCGCCAAGCCTTCTTATCATGGTCACTCATCTATAAACACAATTTTTCACCACACAAATATTATATCTGGAATAACAAAGATATTTTGTATAAACACAAATCACTCTTTATGGAAAACTGGTTTCAGAAAAATATCATACTTGTAGATCAACTTTTTAATAACGAGGGCCCTCTTTTATCCTACAATGAATTTCTGTCAAAGTATGGTTTTCCTGTAACACCCATGGAGTACGCCAAAGTGTTTGGGGCTATTCCCTCTGGAGTATGTATGCTTTTTAAACATCAACAGGATTGATCCTCATAACACATCTTTGCTGTCTCCTATTAATACGCCTGTAGGAAAAATCTGTTTATCTAGTTATTCCAGAAATAATAAGTCAGTAAGAACTTTATTTCAAATGAATACTATGTCTTTGCCTCATGCTGTTTCTCATTGGAACTCATTTGTGGATGATGTGCAATGGAAAAAGGTTTGGCTGATTCCTAATAAATTTCTGATAATGAATAAGATTAAAGAAATCTCTATAAACTGATCCATAGAATTTACTCAGCTAAAGTCTTCATATAAAATAGATTCAAACTGAACATTGATATACAATGCAGCTTCTGTAAGAACTCCCCTGAAACAGTGCTCCATTTATTTTGGAACTGCCAATTTGTTCATGTGTTCTGGCAAAAAATATGCAGTCTGATCCAGGATAAAATTGATGATAGTTTTATTTTGTTCTGGAGGGATGTGTTGTTTGGTATTGTAGCAAAGGACCCACATAGTAATTCTACTGTGTACCTAATAAATCTACTTCTTATTATGGCCAAATTTTATATCCATAAATGCCGATCTAGAGGTAGAACGCCATGCTTTATTGCATTCTTTGGTCAATTCAAATGTGGGTGAATTCCCTATTGACCCTAATTTCATCTGACTCCTTTTGCAGAGGCTGCGCATCTGTTAAGCTAATAACTCAGGTATATCATAAGTATATAATGATATCTCTGAAAGTCTTCACTCACCGGATGATAAGGCTTGAGCCCACCTGTGGCTGAACTCCCACAGGGTGGAAGAACGGACAGATGCTCCGAAGTGGGTTACGACGCTTTATTAAACGGTTACAAACTTATACAGGAGTAAGATATGTCAGATATTAAAACATTGTCTGTATGCGATATGTTCAACTTACTGTCATAGATTGTAACCTCTTAACTTATTTCTTTTATCTGTCTTTTTCTTTCCTACTTTTTGCTTTTCTTGTATTGCACTTTTACTCGGATCAATTCAAGTGTACTTTCACTTCATGTCTTAAGTTGCTGATCCAATGTGTTCAAGACATATTTTCTATTGAATAGACAAATGTATCATTGTCTGTAAATTCATTAAGTGCAATAAAGGTTTATTAAAAAAAAAAAAAAAAATCCCTACAGATGGGTACTTTTGGTCTGACTCGATCCCTCCATCTAGTGTCCTGATAGAAGTCCAGCAGCTTAAGGCAGCTTCCTCTTCCTCGCTGCTGTCTGACTGCATTCATTTGACGCTGATATGAAACAGAAACTCAGAGCCAATCAGAGGAGGAGCAGCTGATGATGGAGAGGAGGATTTCAGTTGATGTTCAGATGAATGATGTGTGTTTCCTCTGCAGATGAAGGTAGAAAG
The DNA here is from genome assembly GCA_023101725.1 of Atherinomorus stipes. NCBI lineage: Eukaryota > Metazoa > Chordata > Actinopteri > Atheriniformes > Atherinidae > Atherinomorus > Atherinomorus stipes. The sequence continues at coordinate 14,414 of JALJCO010005937.1, forward strand.
TGTGTGTGAGCTGATGTGAATTCGTCATCATGGATCAGTGTGAGGACAGAGAGGAGGGAGCCCCTCCCTCTAAAAGCACTCAGAGGTGAGATGAGCATCTCTAACTGTCCATGACTCTTCTCCATGTCAGAGATCACAACTCACACCAAACATCTGGATTCACAGGAACCAGCCTGGACCTGGACCTGAACCTGGACCTGGTCCTGGAGCTGAACCTGGACCTGGACCTGGACCTGGTCCTGGAGCTGAACCTGGACCTGGTCCTGGAGCTGAAGTCAGACCTGAACCCAGCTGTGTGTCCATGAAGAGTGACCAGTCGATGGATAAGTTTATTCATTTCCGAGCTGGTGTTTCCTCAGAGCAACAGTGAGTATCTGTCCGTGTTCAGTGGAGGTTGGATCATATTTCAGATGAAAACTAGTTTCAGTTGAATCATTTCTTGATGTCATCTCTGCTTCATGTTTAGAATCTGATAGTTTCTGATTTGTCTTTCTGGATCCGTTTTCATTGAGCGTCTTAGAGCCATTTTAGTCCTCAGAGCTGAGAATTAGTGGAATTTACTCCAACTCTTAAACTTAAGAATCAAAGCTATTTATCAACTTTCTCCAGTCTAACAACCCCTCCTCCTCCTCCTCCTCCTCCTCCTCCTCCTCCTCCTCCAGATATTTAAGAGATCTCCAGACGTGTCTTAAGTGGGCAGGAGTTGCCACTAGAGGATGTCATTTGGGCCTTTTCCACTGCTCACTTTCGTAACCCTTCCACACGTTTCCTCTGGGAAAACCCGTTAGGATCCGTTACGATTTTACGCACCTATTTCAGAGCTAGCTCTAACAGTGCTGAACCTACACGGAATGTGACGTACCGTGTTGTATCGTGCTGTACCGTGCTGTACCGTGTTGTACCGTGCCGTACCGTGCTGTACCGTGTTGTACAGTGCCGTACCGTGCTGTACCGTGTTGTACAGTGTTGTACCGTGCCGTACCGTGCTGTACCGTGCTGTGCTGTGCGGTGCTGTACCGTGCTGTGCCGTGCTGTACCGTGCTGTGCCGTGTTGTACGATGTTGTACCGTGTTGTGCTGTGCTGTGCTGTGCTGTGCTGTGCTGTGCTGTGCCGTGCTATGCCGTGCCGTACCGTGTTGTGCCGTGCTGTGCTGTGCGGTGCTGTACCGTGCTGTGCCGTGTTGTGCTGTGCTGTGCCGTGCCGTGCTGTACCGTGCCGTGTTGTACCGTGTTGTGCCGTGCCGTGCTGTACCGTGCCGTGTTGTACCGTGTTGTGCCGTGCTGTGCCGTGCTGTACCGTGCCGTACCGTGCCGTATTGTACCGTGTTGTGCCGTGTTGTACGGTGCTGTACCTTGTTGTACCGTGCTGTACCTTGTTGTACCTTGTTGTACCGTGCTGTACCGTGTTGTACCGTGCTGTACCGTGCTGTACCTTGTTGTACCGTGCTGTACCGTGCTGTACCTTGTTGTACCGTGTTGTACCGTGCTGTACCGTGCTGTACCGTGCTGTACCATGTTGTACCTTGCTGCACCGTGTTGTACCGTGCTGTACTGGTGCTGTACCGTGCTGTACCTTGTTGTACCGTGCTGTACCTTGTTGTACCGTGCTGTACTGTGTTGTACCTTGTTGTACCGTGCTGTACCGTGTTGTACTGTGCTGTACCTTGTTGTACCGTGTTGTACTGTGCTGTAATGTGCCCAATTGAGGCCAGAGAGACGTGCACGGACGTTCTGGGAGCTGAAGGACATTTCAGCTGAACAAACGTTTGGACAGAGCGTCTATAATTTATGTTACAGGTTTAATAACTCTGGTCTACGATTTCAGAATCAGCTGAGAAATTTTGAAAAAAAGCAACCTGCCCCCCCACACAGCCCTCCCCTCTCTGCTCGTTGATCCCTCCCTCCGACTACGTACAGCCGTCCTCCTCAGCTACAGCAGCCTCATCACAACAGCTCCACAGTGTGATATTCATCCACATAAATGAACAACAACAACATCTGCTCACATATATAATATCTGCCTTTTTCACCCACCGGGAAGTTTATGGTGTGTTTTAGCTGGTTTCTGCATCAGTAAGAGACCGAGATGTTCCAGCGACTTCACGAGTTACTGATGCATTCAGGACATCACCATGACAACAAGCTAGCTTACAATACTGAAAATAACCAGCTGACGTTCCGACGCCGTTTGTCCACACAGAAACAACCACCAGCAGCGTTTCCAGTCATCAGCAGCATCGTCATAGATTATAAATTTATGTACAACCCACACATAAAAGTAAAAAACAAACTGCCGACCTGTTCAACAACCGTCTGCTGTATCAGAATCAGTTTCTCTCCCAGATCCTCCCGGATCTTCCTCCAGCCGGTGACCCGATGTTTCTACTCCGCTTTCAGTCCGTCCGTGTCTGCTGCTACCTGTGTGAAGCTGGCCCCCCCAGTTTTTCCAAAACTAAAATAAACATTGCCATTCGTTTGTGCTACGTTTGTGCTGGTTTGTGCTGCAAAAATCATCGTTTGTGCTGTTAAGGTTTTTTTTTTATTAATCATCTTATATTTTAGCCTGTGACATCATCCAGCCCCCCCACTTTGTCCAAAACTCACCAAAATGGTCTCAAATGTTTGTGCTACGTTTGTGCTGGTTTGTGCTGCTAAAAGAAACATTCGTGCTGCCACGGTTTTTGAGATATATGGCTTCATTTCTTATGACCGTGACATCATCCAGGCAAAACTTTGTCTCACAAAATGTCTCACGAAAATACAGTCAAATGTTTGTACTACGTTTGTGCTGTTGAAAAACATTTATGCTGCCACAGTTTTTGAGTATATGGCTTTATTTCTAATGATGTGACATTATCCTGGCAAAAGTTTTGCCAGGAATCTCACGTAATGTCACGAAATCTCACGAAAATACACATAAATGTTTGTGCTGTTAAAAGAAACATTTTGCTGCCACAGTTCTTCAGATATACATGTAACAAGTTACACAATTAGGGCTTAGACGGCATTCGAACCCACAGAGTCCTGGGTGAGAGTCATGCACACTTACTAGTCAGCCAAAGGCATATCACTGTGGGCAAGTACCCAGAGCAGAAATCATTAAGGAACTCAGATTCAGAAATTCAGTCTTATTTCTTATGACCAATTATGATATGATATGACAATCTTATTTTATTTGAATTTAAATATCTGATCTTAATTATTTTGTTGTTTCTTGTTTTGTTTGTTTCTCTATTTGAGTATTCTAAATGTGTTTCATGTGTTATTTATTTTTATCATTTGAATTTTCATTTTCTTTTCAAGGTTTTGGTACAATATGTAGCACTTTGGTTAAAGCAACTCTTACCGATGTTGCATTCTTGCACTATTTTTCTAACAGGGTAAAATGCTGTGAATGAGGTAATGGAACTCTAAAATACAAGACAGACCCACCATTAATCAAAATAAAATATTATTCCAATCTCTAAATATTCAATCAAAACTCCAACCAATCCTTGAAGTGGGGGTGCACCTCTAGGATTGTCCAACGGACCTGCCTGTCAGACCTTTGATTCTGCATTGGGAGGTGGAGGGAATGAAGGGGTGTGTCTTAGGAGTGAGGCGGGACTGTTTATATTCAAATAATCTTGCTGTGCTTTCTGAAATGCAAGATCGGTAAAGGTTGCTTTAATGTTGTTTTTAAATGCGTTATAAGTAAATTTGCTGTTGCAGTATTGTATCATTGCACTTTATTTGTCTCCAGCTCTGAAGGTAATCACTGAAATAAGTGGCTTGTTAATCCTATATGGGCCTATGTAAAACTGTAAATTAGATTTTTCCCTTTCATGATGTTTCAATTCAATTCAATTCAACTTTATTTGTATAGCGTCCATTCATGACAAAGTCACCTCAGGGCGCTTAAGCAGAGAAGTTCAGGTCAGATTCATAATAGCTTAGTTAAGGAAACCAACAGATTGGATCGAATCTTGACATGACCCGGTCCAATCCCCCATCCTGAGCAAGCACGGAGGGAAGGGGGGGGGGGGGGGGGCAACAGTGGGAAGGAAAACACCCTTTTAACAGGGAGGAAAAACCCTCCGGCAGAACCCGGCTCAGGTAGGGCGGCCATCTACCTCGACCGGCTGGGGGGGGAAGACAGAAAGGAGACCAACAAACACTGCAACGTTATCCAGACAGATCTGCTGAGAGAGGAGAACACAGTTAATGATGCAATACTGTCACAGGTTTCTACACGGAGAGACAGAGATGATGGGAGAGGAAGAGCCCAGTGCATCATGAACGTCCTGCAGCAGTCTAAACCTATAGCAGCTTAACTAAGGGAAGGCTAACCATCCCTACTGTAACTGTAAGACTTATCAAAAGGAAGGTTTTAAGCTTAACCTTAAAGGTAGAGAGGGTGTCTGCCTCCCGAACCTGAATTGGTAACTGATTCCACAATAGGGGGCTTGATAGCCAAACGCTCTTTCCAATCACAAACGGCAATTATGAAATTCATTTTGAAATGAATAATTTTAAGTACAGAATATCTTTAATTATCACAGGATTACAATGTAGCTACTGTGGTTGAGGAACTTACCATCCTTGGATCTGAGTAAAGATTTTCTCCGTCAAACATATAGAAACCTTTCCGTCGCCTGCCGAATACTACAGAGTACCTATTGTACATAGTCACACATGGTGCCAACTTGAGCTTGAGCGAGTGTCCGAAATTCTAAAATGATATATCTCAAAAACCGTGGCAGCACGAATGTTTCTATTAGCAGCACAAACCAGCACAAACGTAGCACAAACATTTGAGACCATTTTGGTGAGTTTTGGTGAAAGTAGGGGCTGGATGATGTCACGGTCATAAGAAATGAAGCCATATATCTCAAAAACCGTGGCAGCATGAATGTTTCTTTTAGCAGCAAACCAGCACAAACGTAGCACAAACATTTGAGACCATTTTGGTGAGTTTTGGACAAAGTGGGGGGGCTGGATGATGTCACAGGCTAAAATATAAGATGATTAATAAAAAAAAACCTTAACAGCACAAACGATGATTTTTGCAGCACAAACCAGCACAAACGTAGCACAAACGAATGGCAATGTTTATTTTAGTTTTGGAAAAACTAGGGGGCCAGCTTCACACTGCTTCTGCACCTGCAGATTTTTTCCTCCTGTTTTCGTCCGCGTCCTTCCGTCCTGCTTTGGTCCAGTTTGGTCTTCGTCTGTGTTTCTTTCAGAGACTTTATCCACCTGTAGTTTCCTCCAGCGGCAGACGTAACACCCGGCCGCGGCCTTCCTTCCCTCCTGCTGCTCACATTCTGTCTGCCTTTCTTTTCTCTCCAACTTCTGCCGGTGAGCAGAGGCGCTTCCTGCTGCCGCTGCCTTTCTGTTCCAGTCTCCTCTTGATGTTAAGCTGCTACTCAGCTACTTACTTATTGCAGAAAGTCTCTAACGCAAAATAAAATAAATATATGAATAAAATGTTTAAACGTGGAAGAGGGCGGGGCCGAGGCAGAACGTGGAACACAGGCAGTTCGCTGTCGGAAGTGTCGGTTTGAGCAGAGGATTGAATGAGAGCAGAGAGAAGAGACGAACAGCTACGATGACCAATGTAAGCCATGCGGCCGGATGGCTCCTATTGGTTAACGTTTTTGCAGCGCAGCAGCCACAGAGTGGATGGATTTTTTTCATTTTTCCTGCTCTTCACATCGTGTAGATTGTACTATAGGACCATTACCAGCATCTAAATGAGGTCATTAATAATGATCAAACTTTCAAATCGTAGACCGTAGCTTTAATAAGGGATGTAACCGCACCTGTAGGTGCAGTTACATCAGGTTAAACAGGTAAAACAGAAATGAATACAGCAAATTTGAGCTGTTTATCTCTAAATGCAGTCTTGCTGGTGGGAGAATCCAGAGGGAAATACTGACAAACAGCCCACATGATCACTATTAGATCCTGGTCTAACAGGTGTCAGGTGATCGGTTCTTCCTCGCCCCTCTACAGTGCTACTGTTTTCACAGCTGGCCTTGGTCCCCTGGCTTCTTCTAATCGTTCTTGTGGAAAAAGCCTTGGAATCACTGTGGATGACTGGTTAAAGTTTGACAAACACATAAACATAGTTGTTAGAAACTCCTTTTTTCACTTAAAGGATGCTTGCAAAGATAAAATCAGACGTTCCAGGTATGACCTTGAGAAACTTGTTCAGCTCCTGATTTTTTTCACGTCTGGATTATTGCATTTCTCTCTTTGCCGGCCTCAGTAAATCCTCCTTACAGCGTCTTCAGGCTGTTCAGAATGCTGCAGCCTGTCTTCTCTCCGGCTCTCGATGCTATGAGCACGTCTCTCCCATCCTAGCCAGTCTTCACTGGCTCCCTGTTTCTACAGGGTTCAGTTCCAGATCTTGTTGCTGACCTTTAAAGCGCTGCACGGTTCTGCTCCCAGTTCCCTCTCTGGGTTATTGTCCCGCCACGTCCCTACCAGATCACTTAGGTCATCCTCCTTCTCCCTCCTGGAAGTACCAAGACACGGGTGCAATTCCAGGGGTGCTAGGGCTTTCTCTGCTGCTGCCCCGCGCCATAGGAACGCACCCCCCCCCCCCCTCGAACTCAGGTCAGCGCAGTCTACTACATCTTTTAAAACCGTGCTCAGATCCCATCTTTTGGCGCAGGCTTTTCATGCTTAATCTGTTTTCTCTTATTATTGTTTTATCAATTCTTCTTTTTTAAGTTATATGTTTATATGTTTTCAGCCTTGTTTTTGATGTCCTGCTATGTAAAGCACTTTGGGCATCCAGCTGGATGCAGAAATATGTGCTATATAAATGAAATGAATTAAATGTTTTCAGAGCAGAGAAGAAGAACTTAGTCAGAGCTAACAGAGCTAATAAGTAAATAGATTCCTGTTGTGATAACTTCTATGATCGGTGTCTGGGCTCCAGTACTCACCAATAATGACCCCAGAATTCTGGGTAGTATTGGAGACAGTTCTGGTTCTGGTATCAGTATCGGAACTCTAACTGCCGGCTGCCTTGTTATAGCAGTGTGATATTTTACATTAATAAACCTTACGGACACATTTATGACTGTTTCATCTCTGTCACGTACAGCCAGTGCTTAATTTGTGCCGGAGCAAGCCGGAGCTCTCCGGGACCTCTTTGATCGGATCCGGGACCTATTTGACCCGCTCTGGCACCGGTTTGACCCGCTCCAGGACTTTTCCTGCCATGAAAATCTATAGATAAACTGTGTTTTTATCTCTGGCTTTTAATTCTCTCTGAAGTGATGCCTGATGGTTTATTTAGTCATCAGTCATTTTCTGTACCGCTTATCCAGTTCAGGGTGGGGGGTGGGGGTGGGGGGGGTTGCTGGAGTCTATCCCAGCTATTATCAGGCGAGAGGCAGGTACACCTGGACAGGTCGCCAGTCTGTCACAGGGTTTATTTAATTGCATTTTAATCAGAAACTAGGAAAAAATCCCGGAGAAAAAGAGATTCATGCCGTCATTGTGTTATTTACAGTCTCTGGTTGTGACACATGACAGGGTTGTTCTTGTTTCAGCACCATGCGCACAGACGTGACTAACAAATGTTCATTTATTTTACTAAACTTGTTAGGTGTGTTTATGTGGGAGCAATGTTTGTGCTGTGTGAAATAATGAGTGTTTAGTGAGTGAAAACGTGGTGGAAGTCCCATCCTCTCTCATTGTTGTGTGGGCACGATCAGCACATCATTGCTTCTTTTGTAAAAGCTTTTGGCAGTCAGCACCTTGAATAGCTGCAGCGAGCTCAGGGCTCCAGACTAACCCCCAGATTCCACGTCCTCCGGTCCGCACCGTTCCGTTCCGCTGCGTATGGCGCAGCAAACGCGTTGGGAAGTACAACGCCCACTACAGTACATGCATCCAGCTCCGTCCAGTTGCACTCTGCCAGGTCCTGCAGCCCTGGGAGAGCATGCACGAGGCTTGCTGTGACGGCATGAATCAAATGGCCTTTCACAATGATCAACGTGTACAATTTAGTGAACAGCAAATCCAGCACACATGAACCGCACGAGGACGCACACAATACAGAGTTCAGCAGTTTTTTTTTAAATGTCACGATCATCAGAAACAAGTGTTTTACTTTGGGGAATGTCATGTTTTCCTTTTTTGTTCATATCTATGTCCTGATCTGTCGTCTATAATGTATGTAGGCCGATGTGAAACGCGTACGGTACGAAAACTCAAATTCTGGAGGTGATTTTTAATCAAATTGTGGTTTTTCATGTATTTTACGTTTGGATTTACTTGTGTTTACTTTGACAATCCGGATAGTCCATGTTCATGTTCCTGTTTGGTGCGATCTGAGCTGCAGGGATTGATCCGGCCTGCGCTGACGGAACAGAAAATTGGACTGGCTCTGCAATTTGGGCGCAGCGCAAAGCAGAGGCCGTACGTCAATGGAGCCGCACGGAGCATGTGGACTGCAGCTCACTGAATAATACAGCAACGTGTTTGCTGCACCATGCGCAACAGAACGGAGCGGACCGGAGTATGTGGAATCTGGGGGTAACTTTCAGCACCGGTGCGCCTAACTTTGTAATTTGGGTGCACCAGCACAGCTGATGTCACACAGACGGAGGCTGCAGCGTCACAGCGCATCCACGCTGGCCTTGTGGTGACATCATGAGAAGACAATCGGACAACAAGCAGAAAGTTATTTGTGTACAAAACACACAACAAAATGACACATACATGCATCCATAAACAAGACAAAACTGGATCTGCTGCCTTTCAGGTCTGCCATTACTGTGCAGTGTGCACAACTCATTCTGTTAGCAACAGTTTTGTTGTGTGGTTTTTTTCTTACAGTTCAAACAACCGTCATGTAAGCACCTCACCAACACAAACACCTGAAAATATAAAATACAAAAACATGTAGCCAAAAGGTCCATTTGGAAGGATGAAATTAAAAACATGAAGGACCAAAAATCACTAGAATGATTCTCTGCAACAACATCAGAAAAGAAAAGAAATAAGTAAAATAATAAATAAAAATAAAAGAATGTAAACATGAGCTATACACGGTTGTTCTGTTAACAATTTAGTTTTTGCAATATGTCAGTTATTCAGTTGCTCATTTAAATTGATAGATTCTTGTCTGTTCTGATGAGCCGGTGGGCCACATAGTGTTGCTCATTTTGCTGCAAATGTTTTACCAGGTAGTTGCAGAAATGACGGTAAAAAAGACAATAAAAACACGTTAGAAACCTGAGGAAAAAGATCTGTTTTTGCGCAGGCGTGGAGGTGTTTGGGGGGCCTGGCACCTTTTGGAGGCCAAATGAAGCCCTGCATACAGCTGCTACAACAGGCCGTTCTTGTTCTCCCTCTCTTTGGTCTCAGAGAGCTGTTTCTGATTCTGTAAGCGGTGCTGCTATGGACAGCTTTATCCGAGTATTCTGGGATTCATCTCCCTCATCTTCCATGCAGGTAGATGTTCTATTGTAGGACAGCACAGAGCTGCTTCCCTGCTGTAGCTTCCTACATAGAATCATAGTTGGAATAATCGCCTATTTTTAAGATTTAATAATCGCCTATTAAGGTAAATTCAAGATTACTGCGAGTCTTGGAACACAGAAATATCATATGGTTGATCCAACAGTTAACATGACTCTGACTCTCCATCTTCATCATCATCTTCCTCCTTGCTCCTCCCCTGGGCTGCCTCCTGTTGCTCCCTTTCTTTTTCTTTGTTAGGTATAAAAAGTTTACTCCTCCTTTCTAGACATTCTGCTGCGATAGATAAATAAAAAGAGAGCAACAGTGGAAATAAGACTGCTTGATGACATGACAACAAGGCACAAGATAACTTTCCCAGCAGGCAGTTGTCTGTCATTTAGCAAATAAATGACTTCAGATGTTAGTTGTGTAGCCTGATGTAAAGCTACACAATAACCTGCTAAATATTCAGCTTAAGTACAGTCTGCTGGTAGATTCACATGCTGCACCGATCACTCCATTTCCATGCAGCCAACATCCTTTCATAACCGCAGTATCAGCTATAACCTGGTTGCACATGGCCATGCAAACACGAGTAGCTGTAAACCCGGATATGCTCATATTCAGCCTGGCTGTGAAGCACGTGAGCAGTCGGCAAGTCTCTGCTCAGCTGTGTGGCTGTATGACGGCTGCTTCACCAGAGACAATCAGAAATGCAACTTGTAACTTAGGAAGTTTGATGAAGACGGACCCAGATTCTAGTTTTGATCAAATGTTGTTGAAGAATTTCAGAATTCAGCAAAATCATTAAACCATCTTTATTCACAGGAATAAACCAGGACCTGAACCAGGACCCAGCTGTGTTTCCTTTAAGAGTGATCGGTCAAAGGATTTTCCTCCTGTTTTCAGCTCAGAGGAACGGAGGTGAGCTGGGTGTAAATGTTGTATCAGAGTCAGTGTGAACAGTTTTTATTCCAACATGTGTTTCAGCTCTTTCCCACATTTCTATGCTCAGATGTGACACTGATTTAATCTTCACTTCTTTACTAAATGAGCTCAAATCTCCAGATAAAAGCTCCAATAATAAAACAGTGTGATAAACATGTGAGGAAAGTTTTCAGGAGGATTTCTCAGTAGTTTCAGATTTACTGTGTCTGAGTTCAGAGAGCTGCAGAAAGTGGGAGCTCTCATTTAAAAAGCTGACAATCATCAGCAGGAGTCTCATTTATTTGCACAAAACGGGTCTGGAACTGGTGCAGTCAGTTTCCTGAAAAACAGCAAACTTGATGGGAGAATGTGCGTCTTTCATGCTACACTGACCCATGTGTACACTGGTTTTGGAGACTGGGGAAACTGGTAACACAGTTGGTGAGGTGGGATCGTGTGTTAGCGCACACGACTCTTGGAGGCTGGGGATCAACCCCCCCCCCCCCGCCCGGGCTCTCAAACATTTAATTTCCCTTCATATCAAATTTTAATCATAGACTGACGTCATAATAAGGATTCAGACGGCTGCACCACGCCAAAAAGGTGTTCTGTGTTCTGCACAAAGTCACACTGAGGTGGTTCAGAGTTACCTCTCCTTCAGTTATTGGGGGGTTTCTCTGCACTCTACAGGCCGTGCACGCCTGACGCACGATGCTGCAGTACAGCTGAGAAAAGCAGCTCGCTACCTAGACACCAACAAACTGCAATTCTCGAAACTCTGAACTCACGGGACAATAGTACTTGTTCGTTTGTTCATTCTACTTAAAGGTGCCATGACATCAAATTTCCCTTTTCTGGGGTTTTGGGTGTATAATATGATCTGTTGTGCACTGATGAGGTCATGTGAATGTCAGAGTGAGAATCAAAGTTCCTGTTTATGGTCTGTCAGCTTTGTCTCTCTGTTCAGAAACAGTTGAATCAGACAGCAGCTTATCATTCTACGTAATTCTATCATTCTACGTAGTTCTATCATTCTACGTAGTTCCATCATTCTCGTTTTTGTTCGTGTTCTTCTTCTCGTAGTTCTATCATTCTACGTAGTTCTATCGTTCTACGTAGTTCCATCATTCTACGTAGTTCCATCGTTCTACGTAGTTCCAGTCGTGTCCATGCGAGTCGTGTTCTACGTAGTTCCGTCGTTCTACGTAGTTCCGTCGTTCTACGTAATTTAATTGCTCCAATAAGAGCACACTATCAAGTAAGCAGCGCCCCCCCCCCCTCTCCCTAACGGTCTATGCACCGTCCGCTCCCCCCCTCCCCTCCCTGTCTGATTCAGCTGCGTGTATGGAGCTAGTAGTAACTTCTGTGCAGTCAGGTCTGGATTTTCAAACAAATGGATTTAAAAGCAAACTTCTGCAGCAACACTGAGGGAGGGGGCCACAACCTTGTCATTACCTGTAAGTTTTTTATTTTCTAAATGCTGTCTTGTCTGATAAACGTAGCTCACTGTCTGAAGCGCCCATGTTGCTAGCAGTTAGCCTTTAGCAAAGTCCGACCGCAGCTTGACCTAGATTCTCCAAATAAGGTCATAGCCAAATAAGGTGTAGCCAATCAGAATGAAGTCAACGTGGTCTCCGGGTAAAGCTCCATATCATCACCGGACCCAACTGTATTACTGAGGAAGTGAGGTCTGGCGTTTCAAAACAATAATCCGCTGTAAAAAATGCCGTTTTTTTCTTTGGAGTATTTACATATGCAGTAATGCCAACAACATAAACTAGTTTTTACTGCTATGTCATCACTCCTTTAAAGTATTGATGAAATAAAGTAGTTTTGCTGCTGATAATGCCTTATAGAGAGGCTGTCCCGTCTCTGCCATTATATGGATGCACGCCAGAGTGCGACTAATCTAAATATTGTCTGAAGGATTCAAAGTGATGCAGAAAATCAGCAGGTGAGGAAATACACGTATAAACTCCTAGAAATAAGGTCCAGGTTGGAAAAAAAGAAAGTTATCCTTTAAATGACCAAAGTTGGTAAAAAAAAACAACAACAACAAAAAAACTTAAAGCAGAACTCAGTAACTTCAGCTCGGGGCTCCCCTAGTGACATACTTTCACAGTCGTAAAGTTCAACCCCCCTACACCCCCACAGCACACAGACGGCTTTCTACCTGTCTTTCCTCTATTTTGATCGCTGGATATATTTCTAAGCGTTTCTAGCTTGTTGATGCTACTTTGCTGCGTTGGTAGCAGCACCTCGTCTCCCTCTGCTCAAAGCAAAGACCTGTCTCTTCTGAAACGGGATGTTTTACATGCGATTTGCGGGTAAATATGCCGTGGATTATATTTTTCTTGGTGTTGGCGAGTAGCAGGTAAGAATACGAACTTTTATTTACTTTTTGCGGACGTGACAAGTGATTATTGAGCCTGAAGCAGTGATGCTTCACCCGGCGCCAGGCAGCGCAGCTACGTGAATCACTCTGGTCCAGCAAAGAGTTGGTTATGGAGCCAGGAGCCGTGTTTAGGTGGTGGAAGATAAAGAAATGTTTTCTTTGAATTAGAGCTGGTAGTCTGGTTAGATCAGAGCTGGAAGCAGCTCGGTAGATAGGGGACCTGAGTACCGTGCAGCGGTTTCTGTTGTCGCAAGTTCTGCTCGGGTCGGCGCAGGCAAAGTTGTTTTTAGCTGCTCG
>JALJCO010005937.1:32500-82043 GCA_023101725.1 Atherinomorus stipes
TGGGGGCCCAGGCCCCCAGCGGACCAAGACCAGCAGCTGCCCGACCCCACCGGGCGCCGGGCGCCCCGGAGCAGGGACAGCGCCGGGCCCGGGGCCCAAGCGCCCAGGAGCAGCCACCCCCCGACCCGGGCGGCCCAGCCCCCACCCCAACGTCCCTGCCCCACACACCTGACACCAGGGCGCCACCACCTCTACCACCCCCTACCCCGCCACCACGCTCCACACACACTCCCCACACACCTACCCCAACACTAGGGCTGGAAGATATACCGTCACCGCATCCACATCGAGACACGGGCACCCAAGACATCGACACCGCAAGAGCAACCACACAAAAGATACAGATCCCCCCGCGCCCGTCCCGCATACAAAGCCCCAGAAGCCACAAACAAAACCGCACCCCCCACCAAAGCGCCCGGCCCCCAACCAACCCGCAGCCACACCGCACCACATCGACACCGAGATGCCCGGCACGAACACAGAGATACGAAACTCCGCCCACACCGCCCAGCCCTACCCAACACCTCCATGTACCCCTCCCACACACACATACACCCACCCACTCCGCTCTCCGACCTTACATACCCACACTCCTCCTCCCTCCACCCCCAACACTCTCCTCCCTCTACCGTCCACAGCTACCCCCACCTCCTCATACCCTCTAACACACACATGCACTCCCCCCACATAACTGCCCAACCCCTCCCTACCCCCCACACATACGCCCCCACCTCCCTATACCCCCAATCCCCATACAGTCCCCCCTTACATGTCCAGCCCCGCCCTCCCTCTGCCTTCACCTCCCGCCCTTCCTTCCTTCAGCCCCTCACGACCATCCTACAGACACTCACGAGCATGCCCCTCCTTCCTCCATCCCCCTTTCCTCCAACCACTTACCCACATCTCCTCCCTCTTCCAGCCCAAGTTCCTCCCTCCCACATTTCCTCTTTCACTCTCTCATTCATTATTCTCACATACCCACCTCGCTCTTGCCCATGCCCTCGTGCCTCTTGAGTGGTGCTGGGCCGGGGAAGGAGCCGTGAGCTCCAAGCCCCCCCCATGCCACAAGTCCCCGCCCCCAGCCCCCGGACCATGCGAGACCAACCCGCACGAGACCACCCGCGCAGGCCAGCCCCAACCGACACAGCGGCCGGGCAGGACAGGCACCCGGCGTGGAAAAGACCCGGCCACCCCTCAATCCCCCACCTCCCTATAGAGCTGAACGATATGGACAAAACCCCACCCCCGACTCCCGCCAGACACCCCACGGCACGACACGCACGCTAGGGGCCGAAAACAAGCCGGTGGAAGCGCAGCTCCGTGCGCCCCAGAGCCCCACACGAGGAAAGCAAGGGGAATCCACATCCCCCACAGCCGCTCCGCGCACCCCCCAGCCCCCACACACCCCCCCCGGCCCCCCGCGCAAAGAGGGCGCCGGCCCGGGAGTGACTAGCGAGGTCGTGAGGGGCAAAAAGAGGAGGCAGCGGAAGGTGGAAAGAAAAGGCGTGAAGATAATTGTCTGTTGTTTTTTGAGTGTAAAAAATATTTGAAGGTGAAGCTCTTGATGCTGTGTATGTTCTGTGTATGAATTGTTATGATATTTGGTTTTTGTCATTGGAGTGTTTAAATTCTGTGTCATGTGTTTTGGTTAGGGTTTGGAAAGTAGATCGAAGTTGGAAGGGAATTGATGTTTTATATCTTATATTTTTGAAGTGTTTGGGGATAGAGATTAGGATTTGCTTGGGAGTTGAGGATCAGTTGGTTAGAGGTTTTTTTTGCTTAATATAGATATAAGTTGATGGTTTCTAGAATTAGTCTATGCGTTTGTAGGTGGTGTATTAAATGAAGGAATTTCCATTTTCAATGATATGTTGTATTGTTTTCTCTTTTCTTCCAATGAAAAATTATCATTTTCTTGTTTTGTAGAATTCAGGTTTCAGATGGGTGTGAGTTTAATGGAATAATAGAAGATGGTTATTTAGGATTCCCACTGCTTAGAGTAGAGAGATGGTGATACTTTTAAGATTTATGAGTCTGATGTGAGGAAATAGAGAATCGCCAATAGCTTGTTCTGTGTCTGCGGTTCATCTAGTGGGTAGGTTGCATTTGGAAATAAATTGTGTTCTTGCTAGGAAATAATAATTGAAATTGGGTGGTCTCGGCTTCTGTTGTAGGTTTTTAACTGATGTGTGGTTGTTTTTAAAGGAATTTGGAAATGTGAGAGTAGTGATTAAAATGGAGGAAGGTTTGGTGGGTATCATTGAGAAAAGTGTTGATTTTAGTGACTCATTTTGATGGTGCTTCATGGTGATTGGGTAGTGTTGGCGTGTGGTTCCTTTGACTTTATGCTGGAATAATTTATTTTTCTGAAAGGTGGAGAAATATTTTCCTAATCTGATATTAGATGTTTGTGGTGTTAGGAATGTTTTGAAAGTAAATAAAGATAAGTGTGTGGTAGTTATGGGTATAGATACATTGAAAATTTATTGATAATGTGATTGTTGGGAGAGAGATGTTGATGAGTTTGGAGGAAAAGAGTACGTGTTGATAAAGACTTTTTTATGTTCTGATTTTTGCCGGGGATCCTTTAATATCTCTGTCTGTCTTATGCTGCTGCTAGTGGTTCAATGAAAATGGAAAAAGTGAATGGGGAGCGGGCAGCCCTGCCTGGTGCCTCGCTGTAAAAGAAACTTGGAGAAGTTTGGTCATTGGTCCTCACAATGCATTAGGGTTGTTATAAAGTATTTTTATCCAGTCTATGAAATAAGGACAAAAAAATTTTTAATGTTGAAATAGGAATTTCCAGTTAGATCGAAGGTTTTTCTGATCTAACGAGATGATAGTGGATTAGATTATGAATGGAGATAGTCTATTAGATTAATAGCTGCGTGTGTTAGTAGAAGAATGTCGACTTTAATAAAAGTTTGTAGGATGTATTATAGAGGAGTTTTTTTTCTTCTTTTGCGAGTGTTTTGCTGATTTCTCATTTATTAATGAGATTGGCGATAATAGCTGGAAGTGTCGGGTTTTCTGGTTTTAATAATACGGTGATTTTGTGAATTCATATTTGGTGGTTTTTCTGTTTCTCTTTTATTTTAGTTCATTTTATAAAAAGTGGGAGCCAGAATTGTAGAACTCTTTGTAAATTCGACGGATTCCTTGGGCTGGGGTTATTGGGATATGTTGAGAGCGTCATGTAATTCACTTATTGAGAGGGGTGAATCTAAAACACATATTTTCTGTTGTGTTTTGGAAGAATGATATATTAAAAATTGATTAATTTCTGTGGGGTTTTTGTGATTTATATAGTGTTCTGTAGAAGTTTCTAAAAATGTTATTTTCTGGTCAGGATCATGGCTGATACTTCCTTCTGAGTCTTTACGGAGGAGATTGTTGTTTTTCCTTATTTATTTTTACTGATTAGCTAGAAGCTTGCCAGACTTGTTACCATGGTCGAAGTTTTCTAAACGAAGTCTTTGAACTAAGAATTGTGTTTTTTGGTCTATTATGCTGTTTACTCGAGTTGATTTCCTTATATATTCAGATGTGTTCCTCCGGGGAGACTGGTAGGCGTCTTCTAGTGATTTAATTCTAACTTCTAATTCTGAGATTCTTGCAGCTTCCTTTTTTTATGGGAAGAGAAGGAAATTATTTTCCCTCGCATTCTGCTTTCCTGCTTCCCAAAGGACACATGCTGGAGTTTCTGGTAAATCGTTATTCTCTAGATAAATGGACCATTCTCTTTAAAATAGCTGATAAACTCAGGATCTTTCAGTAATGATGTATTAAATCTCCACTCCTAGTTGCTGGTTTAATAGTTTTATTTCTCAGAGTTAATGATACTGGTGCGTGATCACTGATGGTTATTGGGTGGATTTCTATTTCTGAGATTTCACTCATCAGTGAGCTGCTGGTTAAGAAGTAATCTAATCTAGAGTAGGAATGATGAACTGAGGAGAAGAAGGTATATTGTCTCGTGGTGGGGTGATGAGATCGGCATGCATCACAAAGGCCAAAATCCTTCATGTACTGCTTAACGATATCCGATGAATGCCATATTTTGTTTTGTCCTTCTGAAAAGCCTTTTTTTACAGATAAAATCACAAAGTGCTGCACACAAAGGCAGTGGAATACCATAAATTTAGGTTTGAAAACCCAGTCAGACAAAACCTCATTAACCAAAAGCTGCAGATCTCTGCAGACGGTGTTTGACGGGGTGAAACGTCACAACGCTGACACTCCCGGAGGAAAATGCAGCTCTGTCCTCGCTATATAAATAAATTGAGGTTGTTTGTTATAAAACGTCAATCTAATTCAATATGAATTTGTGGTCAGACCAGTGTAGTATTCAGTTTGATCAGAAGATGATGCTCCAGTACCAGGAGTTCAGACTCAGCAGATGTAAACAAACACACGCTGTGTGTGTTGTGGTTGTGAACCGGCTGAAAGCAGCAGGAAAGCGGACAGTT
This sequence comes from Atherinomorus stipes, assembly GCA_023101725.1. NCBI lineage: Eukaryota > Metazoa > Chordata > Actinopteri > Atheriniformes > Atherinidae > Atherinomorus > Atherinomorus stipes. The sequence goes on from JALJCO010005937.1 coordinate 36,970, forward strand.
ACGAGTTGCCTTTAATCAGCTGGTTAAATGTTGAGGTGGAGGCGAGGAGACGGCAGGGACTTGTTACACTGAGCTGCAATAGCTAATGACAGCAGCCACATTGTTTTGCTGGAAGTTGTTTGACATTTTGGTGGAAGCGCTAGCTAGCTACGACTAGCTTACTCACCGAAGGCAGGTGGACCGACGCTCCGCAGCCGGAATACAGCGCCTGTAGTTTGTATCCTGGAGGGATATGCAGCACCGATCCTCCCCGACAGAAGCCCATCAAACTGGGCTGGGAAATCTCCCTGGAACCAGCCGTCATCCAGACGTAACTCCTGGATCAGCTGATGAAATTCACCGAGCTCCGAGCGCCTCTGGAGAATCTGGTGGGTCCAAACACACCAGCGTCTTCGGTTCTCCGACTTACAACACCACAGCTCTCTCAAAGTACTAAAATAATCGGGTTCTGCCATGTTCACCTGACTGAGGTGACTGACGCGTATGATGCGCTTCATTCACGCGAAAAAAAACCCGCTGGAATCAAGCGAGTAAACATCCAGCATTCGCGCGTTGAAATGTAGGCGCGTACGCGAATGGACGCCTCCGGTGTGAACACATTCTTATACATTTATGTACAGTTCACACATAAAAGTAAAAAAACAAACTGCCGACCTGTTCAACAACCGTCTGCTGCATCAGAATCAGTTTTACTCCCAAATCCTCCCGGATCTTCCTCCAGCCGGTGACCCGATGTTTATACTCCGCTTTCAGTCCGTCCGTGTCTGCTGCTGCAGATTTTCCCTCCTGTTTTCATCCGCATCCTTCTGTCCTGCTTTGGTCACGTTTTCCTCTTAGTTTGCGTTTCCTTCACAGACTTTATCCACCTGTAGTTTCCTCCAGCGGCAAACAGACCACCTGACCGCGGCCTTCCTTCCCACCCTCACATTCCGTCTGCCTTTCTTTTTCTCCCAACTTCTGCCGATGAGCAGAGACGCTTCCTGCTGCCGCTGCCTTTCTGGTCCATTCTGCTCGTGTTGTTAAGCTGCTACTCAGCTACTTACTTGTTGCAGAAAGTTTCTAACGCAAAACAAGATAAATAAATAAATACATGAATTAAATATTTAAACGTGGAAGAGGGCGGGGCCGAGGCAGAACGCGGAACACAGGAGTCAGCTGTCGGGGAAGTGTCGGTTTGAGCAGAGGATTGAATGAGAGAAGTGAGACGAACAGCTACCAGGGCTCCAGACTTACTTTCAGCACTGGTTGCACCGGTGCGCCTAACTTTGTAGTTTGGTGCACCAGCAAAGGTGCACCTCATTGTTTTCAGCATGGCTGTATGCAGCTCAGTTTAATCCAGTTTAAGGATTTTCTTTTAATCATTTTACATAGACAGTGATGGTTATTGAAGTTATTATGAACAATAATGAGGTTTAGAAAACTGTTTATCTTTAATGTTGTCAGAAGAAAACACATTTTTAGGGGGAAGCTTCACTGAACTTCATAAAACTAAACATTTCAAACTGAAATGTATTGAGGCTGTGAAGCTTCAGGATGGGCATACCGATGCCCTGGAGTTGCTACTTCAATACCAGCCAGACAAAATATCTCAATCGATACTTTTTTGAGTTTTCCGATACCACTGTACAGACACAACATATGCATCTGTTTCCACATCTGAGAGTTTTAGAAATGAAATGATGTAAAAGCAGTGTGGTGGAAATTCTAATAAAGACCCAGATGAGATGACTTGCAGAGTATGAAGTTTATTTGACAACCAGGTTGGAGATGGTACACGCAATCAGATTGTGAGCAAGTAACAAACTGGAAACAAGCTGGAAACAGGGAGTTGTTGCTGTCTCAGTTGACAAGAATCACACATTCTCATCCGAAGCTGTAAGTGCTTCGTGTCTCATATCCCCACACATCCAGCTTGCAAACAGTTAGGTTAATTCTTTAAAAAAAAAAACCTGAAGGAATGAGAGAGACAAGAAAGAGTCAACACCAAGTCAGAGTTTTAACTTGCAAGGGGAGACAGTCTCATACCATCTCCGAGGATTTTCTGAGCCTTGCAGCTTTTTATTCACACAGGTCATGTTAGACAAAACAACTCCTTGTATGGAAACGGGTTGACAGATACAGTAGCAGAAGATAGTAGTACTTCTCCATAGCAGTAATTTTCCACTGAGAGCATGTCACACTGAAGCAGATCATGCATGTCACACACTTATCATTGATAATATAGAATTATTCTAACAGTTTGTTTAGATGGAAAATCAGGTTTTACCTGATAAAGATGGAACAGATAGAATATCAGCTGATTCTTCCTGATTCCTCCACAGAGTGGACCAGCAGAGCTCAGAGCGTCCCAGTCGTCCGTCTGTCCAGCAGCATCAGACACAGCTGGACTCCATATTTACGGTCTGTACATGTTCAACAACTACTTTTCCATGTTATTTGTCCTCAGTTGTCTCCATGGTGACCTTTATAGACCAGTGGACTGTCAGTGTGTCCAACATGGATCTGATGTTTGTCTCCATGATTTCAGTCTGATTGTGTCCTTCATATGGTTTTCTCTTCCAGCTGCTGGAGGACAACATCATCACTTTTGTGAAGAACGAGCTGAAGAAGATCCAGAAGCTTCTGTGTACAGATTACCCAGAATGCTCAGTGTTGGAGGGTGAAGATGAAGAGCAGAGGAAGAGCAGAGAGGCATTAGTGAAGATGACAGTGGACTTCCTGAGGAGAATGAAGCAGGAGGAGCTGGCTGAGCGTCTGCAGAGCAGTAAGAGGATTTCTGTAAAGATGGAAGCTGCTGGATAAATGACACATTTACTGATGTCTCAACACCTGGAACATCACATATTCACATCCTCATTCTTCACAGGCTTGAAATCTTTACTGACTCATCTTATTTCTTCTTTTCATTCAGAACTTCTGGCTTCAGTTTGTGGCCATAAACTGAAATCTTCTCTGAAGAAGAGGTTCCAGTGTGTGTTTGAGGGGATTGCTAAAGCAGGAAAGCCGACCCTTCTGGAGCAGATCTACACAGAGCTCTACATCACAGAGGGAGGGACTGCAGAGGTCAATGATGAACATGAGGTCAGACAGATTGAAACAGCATCCAGGAAACCACACAGACCAGAAACAACCATCAGACAAGAAGACATCTTTAAAGTCCCACCTGGAAGAGATGAACCAATCAGAACAGTGATGACAAAGGGAGTGGCTGGCATTGGGAAAACTGTCTTAACACAGAAGTTCACTCTGGACTGGGCTGAAGACAAAAGCAACCAGGACATCCAGTTCACGTTTCCACTGACTTTCAGAGAGCTGAATGTGCTGAAAGAGAAAAAGTTCAGCTTGGTGGAACTTGTTCATCACTTCTTTACTGAAACCAAAGAAGCAGGAATCTGCAGCTTTGAAGACTTCCAGGTGGTCTTCATCTTTGATGGTCTGGATGAGTGTCGACTTCCTCTGGACTTCAATAAAACTCAAGTCCTAACCGACCCTAGGAAGTCCACCTCAGTGGATGTGCTGCTGACAAACCTCATCAGGGGGAAACTGCTTCCCTCTGCTCGCCTCTGGATAACCACACGACCTGCAGCAGCCAATCAGATCCCTCCTGACTGTGTTGGCATGGTGACAGAAGTCAGAGGCTTCACTGACCCACAGAAGGAGGAGTACTTCAGGAAGAGGTTCAGAGATAAGAAGCAGGCCAGCAGGATCATCTCCCACATGAAGACATCACGAAGCCTCCACATCATGTGCCACATCCCAGTCTTCTGCTGGATCACTGCTACAGTTCTGGAGGATGTACTGGAAACCAGAGAGGGAGGAGGGCTGCCCAAGACCCTGACTGAGATGTACATCCACTTCCTGGTGGTCCAGACCAAAGTCAAGAAGGTCAAGTATGATGGAGGAGCTGAGACAGATCCACACTGGAGTCCAGAGAGCAGAGAAATGATGGAGTCTCTGGGAAAACTGGCTTTTGATCAGCTGCAGAAAGGAAACCTGATCTTCTATGAATCAGACCTGACAGAGTGTGGCATCGATATCACAGCAGCCTCAGTTTACTCAGGAGTGTTCACACAGATCTTTAAAGAGGAGAGAGGACTGTACCAGGAGAAGGTGTTCAGCTTCATCCATCTGAGTGTTCAGGAGTTTCTGGCTGCTCTTCATGTCCGTCTGACCTTCATCAGGTCTGGAGTCAACCTGCTGGAAGAAGGACAAACGGTTTCTCTTTGGTCGAAGTTATTCTACAAACCAGATCTAAGACATCTCCATCAGAGAGCTGTGGACGAGGCTTTACAGAGTCCAAATGGACACCTGGACTTGTTCCTCCGCTTCCTCCTGGGTCTTTCACTGCAAACCAATCAGAGACTCCTACAAGCCCCGCTGACACAGACAGGAATTAGCTCACAGACCAATCAGGAAACAGTTCAGTACATCAAGAAGAAGATCAGTGAGAATGTGTCTGCAGAGAGAAGCATGAATCTGTTCCACTGTCTGAATGAACTGAATGATGCTTCTCTAGTGGAGGAGATCCAACAGTCCTTGAGATCAGGACGTCTCTCCACAGATGAACTGTCTCCTGCTCAGTGGTCAGCTCTGGCCTTCATCTTACTGTCATCATCAGAAGATCTGGAGGTGTTTGACCTGCAGAAATACTCTCCTTCAGAGGAGGTTCTTCTGAGGCTGCTGCCAGTAGTCAAAGCCTCCAACAAAGCTCTGTAAGTACATATATAGCAGGATGTGTAGAAATATACTGTTGCTACTTTTAAAGGACCGATGGGCTGGATCTATCAAGATAAAAAAAAAAAATTGCATTGTAATGTGCACATGCAATCCAGAATTTTGCGTGTGGGACTTAACCACAGTTTGTGGGTGATTTACAAAACTTGAAGGTGAAATGAAGCGGGTGAAATGTTTGGAAACCCCGTATATAAATGAGGGTTTTGCTTGTGGCAAATTGCAAGGACAGCAGCGCAAAAGGAAATATGACCATGGATGGAGATAGATGAGGAGGAGGGGTGAAAATTTATTTTAGATAGTAAGATAATAATACAACATGTACCGTGCAGGTCTAGAAGTGGCCAGTTACAAGGACATGGATCAGGGGTTTCTCGTGCCAGATTTTCTTCGAGGTACTTAGGGTTACTCTGGGTTTTTCTCGGTGGTGTGCTGTGGTTCGTTTGGCGCTCGGCGGCGGGTGGGCCGGTGAGGCCACCCCCTGACCAACTAGGGATCTTGGAAAATGGCCTGCCCATTTTTAAAAGATCCTGTCGATTCTGGTGCACAGATTTTGAGATGAGTCCTTAGAAGAGAGAATATTCAGAGATGGTGCTAATTTGCATATAATGTGATTGACAGGAAAACTGACGAGTTGCAGAACAATTTAACTTTTTATGCAATTTTTCCCCAAAAATGATAAGCCCCTGAACTCCGTTGGCCCCTGGGCTTCAGCCCAGGTAAGACCGTGCATTAAGGCAGCCTTGGCTGCTGTGTTTAAAGCGCTATACAAATAAAGTTGACTTGACTCTGAAATTGCCTTCTGAATGCTGAATGTAAACCAGACAAAAATTAGTCATGTACTGTAATGCCAACTTAGCTTTGGCTTACCCTGCTCAATGTGAAATTCTCAACTAAAACATTTTATATTCTAAAAGGAAGTAAACTGTAAACAATGAAAATGCCTTCACATTCATTCACTCATACTTAAAACCACCTTTTCTCCACAGAAAATGAACAGCTAGCAGCTGAAAAACATAAAAAAAAGTAAACAATATGTAAACAATGAAAAATGAATTCACATTCATTCCATTTTTAAAAATCTCCCTGACTTATATTTGTCCAAAGAAACTGAATAGTCTTTGATAGGGGGGAAGGGGGCGGCCTTTTGTGTTGGCGGGGAGGGTGCTGCGGGGCCGGGCGCGAAGGTGGGGGCGCGGGTGGCGCTGCGCGTGTGCTGAGAAATTTGTGGGGAGGCGCTGTGCGACTTGCGCGCAATAGGAGAGGCAGTTAGGGGAGGGTCTTGTTGCTGAGTCTGGGCGGTCTGTGTGAAAGAATGCAGCTCGCGGCGAGCCTGAACCCCCACGTTCTGCCTTGTTTAGGATGGTGGACCCCCCCCTTTTTTGCTGCTGTTTTTCTTTTTGGAGAGTGCTGCGAATGAGATGTCTCTTAAAGGGGCGGGAGACCTTCTGGTGTGCTTGGCGGCTGACGGATGTGCCGCCGGGTCTGCGCCCTCCCCGTGGTGAACTCGGCGAACGCGTTCTATCTGAAAGGGCCTTAACTCTGAAAACTGAACATCATACAGCCTGTAGTTGTATTAATCAAACATAGTTTTCACCTTCAGAAGCTGGACTCATCTGTATAGAAAGGAGTCTGAGTCAGAGGCTTCAAACTGTCAAGCAGCATAACCTACTGAAGGTAAACATTTGAGGAACGAAGTTCAAGTTCAATTTATTTATTTATAGAGCACACTAACAACATCCTTTTCAAGCTTCAAATCAAATCAAGCTTTATTTATAAAGCACTTTTCATACCATTAAAAGGCAACACAAAGTGCTCGACATAATAAAAACAAATGTAAATTCAAATAAAAACATCCTTCACACATCCAAGTATATAACAAAACACACACATGCACACACCCAACCCCCTCCCAATTCGACACCTGACTACAAACCCCCAACTTTTGTCTTTTAAGTGAACAGGTATAAAAACACTAACAGTAAAAACCATCTGGAATGACACTGCTGTGAGGAAACAATATCTTGGGGAGCCATTCACACCAGGAGCCAGCCCACCCTCGCCACATAAGGCAGAGCTGCAAGGACCCCCCAGATCAGGATAGGCCAGGGTCCACACCACAGCTGCATGGCTGCAGTGCAGGACCCCAGACATCAAGAAAAGTGCATCCACCACAGCCGTTACCCCCAAGACCGAGTAGGCAAAGCTCCCGGAGTGAAGGATCCCCATGAGGAAACACGGGGGAAATGAAAAGTTTTAGGGTTAAACCAAAATAAGTAAATAAATAAATGAATCAAATAAAAGCTAGATGATAATAAAATGCACATAAAAGGAATTAATACAAATAAAATCCATATTAAATAAATTTAAATATCCCAAAACCAAATTAAAAAAAAAAGGAACATATAAAAATTAGATAAAATTCAATTAAAAGCTAAGTTAAGAAGGTAGGTCTTGAGACTCTTGTTAAAAACATCAACAGTCTCTGCAGCCCTGAGGTTCTCTGGCAGGCTGTTCCATAGACGAGGACCATAATGGTGGAATGAGGCCTCGCCGTGAGTTTTAGTTCTCACTCTGGGAACAACTAAAAGGCCAGTACCAGAGGACCTCAGGGTCCACGAGGGTTCATAGTTTAAAAGAGGTCTGATAAATAAGAAGGCCCAAGACCATTAAGACATTTATAAACCACAAAGAGAACCTTAAAATCAATCCTGAAATGCACGGGGAGCCAATGCAGTGATTTTAAAACTGGTGTTATATATTCCCGCCTTCTGGTCCTCTGGTCCCCTTTAGGAGCCCGAGGATCTGTACAACTCAACTTAATGGTAAGTTACTTAAAACAAGGGAAAAAAATTATATAAAAACTAACTGAGGAAAAAAATATATATATGCATGAAACATAAAATAAAATACATAAGACACCAGTAATGTTGATAAGGTCGTAATGACCCAGAGCTAAGAAAGCAGTTGACTCCTGTGTTTTTGTCATGCTGCTACACCTTTACAAGATGTCTCACTTTTATAGCACCACAAAAGAGTTAGATTGGATGTTACTAGTCCAACACATCAACCAAAGAAGTGAAACTTCTTTTAGATTTCTGTTTACATTCAAAAACATTTGTTTCTAAGTCATTTTCATCACCAAGCCTGTTTCTCCTGGGCCTGAATATCTTACCTCCAATATTGAAATGTCTCTCCACTGGAGCGCTGGAGAGGAGTGCAGTGTTGAATTTAAAAAGAGCTTTTCTAGCCTGGGCAGCAGCATGAACTCTGCAATAGTGATGTGGTCCGACGTTCGTTAATATGACTAATTTTTATATGACTCGGGAGTATGGTCCTCTCAGAGAGGAGCACTGCGCTCTCTCGCCACACGGCAGCAGCTGTAGCTCAGCCAGCCAGCAGGACGACAGGAACAGAAATGATTAGTTCTGACTCAACCAACTGTGGGTCCCAGGTTCGTTCTTTTGTGACAGTAGGCTGCTAGGCTGTGTGGTGAGGAGCAGGCACTTTAGTTCGTTCATAATCTTTCATACGGATCAGTACAGATCTTTCATTCGTTCATTTGTCACGAGAGCTGCGCTACGGTTACGGGGCTGTGGAGAGGAGACCAACAAGGAATGACGTCTGATATCTTATGTTCATTCATTTGTCCGTTGTCCACATCTGACATATACATTAATCATGAAATCACAAATGATTAGTGGGCTTGTAGATGTGCATAGTGTGACTGTGTATCTGATGACGTAAAGTGTGTTTGTTAATAAATGTTTTAAATTATATCAACACATTGATTGTGTTTTATTCTGCCATTTAAAAAATAAAATAATCAATAATAATAGTAATGATAATGATAATACTTTTGTTTTAATTGTTATTGCTAATTGTCTACATTTGTTTTAAGTTCACTCTTCCCCTTCTCCCAGCTGTCATGTGACGGCGAGCAGCTCGGGCTGAACGGGTCTTTCTCGTTCTCCGTTCACAGCTCAGACCAGTACGTCCTTCTCGGTTATCGTTCATTGGTCTTCGTTCACGGCTCAGACCAGTACGTCCTCCTCGGTTACCGTTCATTGCTCTTCGTTCACGGCTCAGACCAGTACGTCCTCCTCGGTTACCGTTCATTGGTCTCCGTTCACGGCTCAGACCAGTACGTCCTCCTCGGTTACCGTTCATTGGTCTCCGTTCACGGCTCAGACCAGTACGTCCTCCTCGGTTACCGTTCATTGGTCTTCGTTCACAGCTCAGACCAGTCCGTCCTCCTCGGTTACCGTTCATTGCTCTTCGTTCACGGCTCAGACCAGTACGTCCTTCTCGGTTACCGTTCATTGCTCTTCGTTCACGGATCAGGCTGTGTAACAACCAGTACGTCCTTCTCGGTTACCGTTCATTGCTCTTCGTTCACGGCTCAGACCAGTACGTCCTTCTCGGTTACCGTTCATTGGTCTTCGTTCACAGCTCAGGCTGTGTAACAACCAGTACGTCCTTCTCGTTCTCGTCCAACCATAACGTCGGTCATCGTTCACAGCTCAGACTGTGGCAGCAGTACACTGGCGGTGGCGGATCGGACTCCTGAGTCCTTGTTCATTTGTCATGTGACAGCTGCCTGGTCACTGTCGTGCTGTTGTAAACAATAATATCAGGGAGGAAACAGAACACAAATTACTTTACTGAGGTGTGTATTTGCTTTTCTGGGTTTTCACGCGTTTTGATTTGCTTGTGGTATTTTAGACAGCTCGAACGCGCGGAGGGCCGAGAAGGAGAAAGGAGGGGTGGGTGGGGGTGGGGGCGTATTGTAACTGACTCCAGCCCACGCGACTACCTGTGAGCCGGAGCCCGGGAGGGAGGAGGTGATTCGTGAGCTGACACTGTCACTGTGTGGTCCTATGTGCAGCTGAGCCAGGAGGAAGGAGGTGAGTGGTTCATCCTTGGCTTGAGTCCGGCTGCTACACATATTGTGAGCTACCACTGCACCAGTTATTTAGTTTGTGTGCTGCGAGTGACGCCGTCGCCGAGCAACAGAGTGAACTGAGTGATTCGGTCATGTTGTGAGATACGAGCAATGACTTGGAGCTCACTCAGGGCTACAGCACCACCTGTTGTAAAAATGAACGAAATGACTCGTTCAAGATTTGTTCCTTTTACTGTTCAAGAGTAGAAGATCCGCGTCAGCAAAAAGAATCGGTCTTCCCATCACTACTCTGCAAAGTAAGGATCGACCAATTCTGGGCTTAGCTGATATTGGCCAATATTTCGCATTTTGCCAATGATTGGTATCGGCCTTTATGTGTGATATCGGCAGTATCCCCCGGAAGCCCATGTCTGCAGCCTACAACTAAGTATGATCCAGCTGGTTGTTTCACTCACGGTCTAGTTTCATTACTTTGCTCTTGTTCTGTCCTCACAAGAAGCTGACTAGATGATCTTGCTAGACAGACAGTTAACAGTCCATGGAGTGACTTCATAGCTTTTATTCCATGCAAGTCTGTAAAACTGAAACAAAAAGACATATTAAAGTCTTACTTCCCTCACAATCTAAACAACAGCATATTCTAAATCAACTATTCTACATAAATCGCTTCAAACACAAAAAGAAACCACCCAAATGTACACCGCGTGTGAACGTTAGCATAATGCTAACCGCGAAGGGCCATTTACATTGAAAACCAATAGGAAACGGTTAGCTTGGCCTGCTAGCATGCTAACCCGTATCAATACATTAGCACAAATAAGTCCTTGAAAACATTCTCTACGACAGTTTATGAATCACACACTTAAACAATGGCCCCTCAAGTACTTATTCCTCATTCTCACAAACGCCGCTACGGGGTGCTAAACACAGTAACTGAGATGTCTACATTAAAGGGCACATACTCATTAATACAATGCCAGCACAGCTCTACTGAGTAAAGCTCCTCCCATAGTAGCATCTGATTGGTTAGAATAAACTAATCAGCTGTTACATCTGCCATTTGAGCCAATCATATGGGGCTGTGGGTGCGCCATGCTCGACACACTAGACTTGTAGTTCTCAAGACCGGTCTTGGTTTTGAGACCGGTCTCAAAACCGCTTTTTTGCTGTCTTGTTCTTGTCACGGTCTCGGCAGTCCAGTCTCGATCTTGGTCTTGGTCTCGAGTCTCTCGGTCTCGCAATGTCTTGGACTGGCTGAGCGGTCTTGAAAGGATTTGTAACCTTTCATTTCCAGGCAGGTGCTTTTTTTGTTTTATATATCAAATTTATACACTCCTTCAGGTACCAATCAAGTACCAAATTATAAATATTAAAATTCAATTTTTATACGAAGCAGCTGAACCCAGTATGGTGCTTAGGTTCTACAACTCATGAAAAATGGCAAAAAAAATGTTTTTTCTTGGTCTCGGTCTTGGTCACGAGCTGAACTAGTCTTGGTCTTTAGTTGGTCTGTCTTGGTCTTGGTCTTGTCTTGGTCTTGACACTCTCTGGTTTGGTCTTGTTTGGTCTTGACACTCTCTGGTCTTGGTCTTGTCTTGGTCTTGACACTCTCTGGTCTTGGTAGTGTCTTGGTCTCGGTTTAGGCGGTCTTGACTACAAGTCTATGACACACATACACACTCTCCCGCTATGTTTGGAGGAAACAGCGTGACAAGTTAACAGAGAGAAGCTGCAATATCCTGCTGACGTGAAGGTGAAGAAAGCAGATCTGACAGCAGCTGTACTAAACACCACAGTCCTACAACCACCAGGTTCTAGAAAAGTCTGGACACCAGCAGCTGTACTAAACACCACAGTCCTGCAACCACCAGGTTCTAGAAAAGTCTGGACACCAGCAGCTGTACTAAACACCACAGTCCTGCAACCACCAGGTTCTAGAAAAGTCTGGAAACCAGCAGCTGTACTAAACACCACAGTCCTGCAACCACAAGGTTCTAGAAAAGTCTGGACACCAGCAGCTGTACTAAACACCACAGTCCTGCAACCACAAGGTTCTAGAAAAGTCTGGACACCAGCAGCTGTACTAAACACCACAGTCCTGCAACCACCAGGTTCTAGAAAAGTCTGGACACCAGCAGCTGTACTAAACACCACAGTCCTGCAACCACAAGGTTCTAGAAAAGTCTGGACACCAGCAGCTGTACTAAACACCACAGTCCTGCAACCACGAGGTTCTAGAAAAGTCTGGACACCAGCAGACCACTGTACTAAACACCACTGTCACTGCAACCACCAGTGTTCTAGAAAAGTGTGTGACACCAGCAGCTGTACTAAACACCACAGTCATGCAACCAGCAAAAAAAAGAAAAAAAAAAAGAGAGAAAGGGGAGGTTGTAGATTTTAATGAATCAGAGACATAAACGGACATGACTAATGATGCAGTCTGACTTTATTACGGCGCAAACGTTTGGGACGGAGCTTCTTCTGTCTGCTTTACATTTAACATGCAGCTCATTGCTCATGAGAGCACGTTTTATGTTGGATTGATGATAATAAATAACAATAGTAATTGTGGTTGTTTAGCCCTTCTGGTAGCTAATCAGAAGTGCTGTTCATTTTAGGCATATTATAGAGAAGTTAATGTTGTCTATAAGTCAGAGTACAGACCTTTTCTGACAGTACGGTTGGTTCAGCCGGAGGAAGCAAGTAGAGCTGGAAGGATGCAGCAAATAATCACAGTAGTGTCGCTGAAGGTTACACATTTATTACAAGATAACTTACTGATAAACCATAGTGAGCTGTGTAAATCAGACTCCGCTTCTGTGTCCGGAGGTCAAGTTTATCTCAGTGTCTCCTCCTCCAAGCGTGTGTGTTCAGTCTCCCCAGTTCCCAGACCCCCGTCTCTTCCTGATTCCTTGTTTTAAAGATCCCCCTTAAAGCCCAGCCCTCCTCTACTGTGTAGTCCTTCCCTGTGGTCCTGCACTGAGAAATGCCCCAAATGAACTACAGGAACCATCAGCCCTTTCAGTCTGTGAACAACACGTCTGCATTAAAGTGACTCCGTCTTAATTCCGCTCTCTCTAAAGTCAGTGTGACACGTCGCCCTAAACTTTATCAGTCGTCCTTGTCATAACTTAAACAGTACATAGTTGTAAACACAGGCCGTCTGCTACCACAGTAATAATAATAATAATAATAATAATAATAATGACTACCCTCCGTGATGACGGAGTAGTTTCCATAAATTCATGTTTCTGCAGTTTTCTCATGTGTAACCATTACGACTATTATTGAGCTCATCATTTCAGATGCATCTCTAGTGAAGCTAAACATACCTGGAACAAGTCAAAGAATAAATGACAAAATCATACTTTTAAGCATCCCATCTGCAACATGTGTCTCCATCAGGTAAAAATCAGAGCATCTGATTAAAATCTATCCTTTAAGGACGTCATTAGGGTATTAAAAGCATCTATCAACTCTTTCTTTAAGTGCTCCTGTTAGAACTGCACACCAACACCTACAGGATGTTTTATGAATGGACAGGACATTTTCCAAGAGATCTGATTGGTCAGGAGGTGGTGACTGATCTCTGACCCAGAACTAACCTCCTCTGGAGCAGGTTAGGCGTACATCAGTTACCATGGTGATTTAAACTGATATGAAGTTAACCAGCATGGTAGGATGGAGAACCCAGAGTTACCCTGAAGTTACCTCAATAAGAGAAAACCTAGCTCAGTAGTCCAGGTCCTGCTGGTAGTCCAGGTCCTGCTAGTAGTCCAGGTCCTGCTAGTAGTCCAGGTCCTGCTGGTAGTCCAGGTACTGCTGGGACATGTGTGTGTAAAAACTAAATGAGAAGTTGTAGAGTGGATGAGTGAGATAAAACATGTCATGATCCCAAATATTAGAAAATCTCACTTTTTAAAAACAGTTTTTACATTTTTACTGTAAATGAATATCGGCTCCTAATATCGGTTATCGGCCTCCATGATCACTAATAAGGCTGCGTACACACCAAATGCGATTTGGGCGTCAAAATCGCGCCTGACGCCCAAAGTTGGACGTTGGGTCACGAAAAAGTCAGATGCTTGATTTCCAGCATCTTGACGTCCCTGACGCGCGGCGAGGGATGTCCAGCCAAGGCACGTTTGACGTCCCTCGGGAGGAGCCCCTCCTTCTTTTTCCTGTCACTGGTCTGTCTGCACCATGGCAGATGCAGGAGAGAGAGCGGCTCGGCTTCATGTGATAAATAAATAAAGCTAGGGAATGTTGTGGCATCTCTGCTCTGTCTGGGTTCACCTGATTCCAAGAGTGATTAGTTTCATCATTTACTCCAGGAGCTGCGCGCTGGCGAGGAGCGCTTTCAGATGTCTGATCCAGCCCGGTTTAACAACCCTGATCCCGATGCGGGGCATCATTATAAGCCCAGTACATCCCATCAGCACAGCAGGTCATCAAACCACCGTTCAGAAACCGGGACTGGACACAGATCACAGTTTATCCTCCTCTGTCTTCAGAGAGAGAGGAGATTCCCCTGGTTCTTCTGGGTGTTTCCGGTCCTGTCATAAAAAGTGTGTGTGTGTGACATTGAGTCGCTCTGATTGGTTGACGCCCCGTGTCAAGACGCCAAAGTTCAGATTTTCCAACTCCGGCGTCTGATGCCTGTGATGCGCGTAACACACTTCAAACGTACAAAATCTCAAAACTCGCTGCGTGAAGTGCGCATAACGCGTCTAGACGCAGGCTTTTCAACGCCTCCTTGACGCGCGTCGGCCATTCACTTTGCATGTAAACCTGACGCCCAAATCATGTTTGGTGTGTACGCACCATAATCAGTATCGGTATCGGCCAAGAAAAAAACATATCAGTCGATCCCTACTGCAAAGCTCTGTGTGGGTGGTGCATTCAAGTGTCTGCTTCATTGTTCAATAGTTTCTGTACCTGCTTTCTTGAGGGCACATGCCTGGATGGCTGCAAACCAGTCACTATTTGATGAACAATGGCTTCAACCTCACTTGAAGGCTGAAGATCTCCCACAATGTAATCCAATACAAGCTTGTCCACTTGTTGTTGGGAAACAAAGGAAACAGCAGGTCCTTTACTAAATGCAGTGAGCTTCACTTGGGTGGGTGTGCTTGGCGGCAGTCCTCTCTTCCTTAAAGGTTTCTTGAGATCATCATTCAGCAGCAAAACCAGCAGCCAAGTCTGAATCACATGAACTAGTAGCCATGTTGGACCATCATGGTGTTTGCCGTACAGTGTCGTAAAACCTGACTTTTCAAATGAGCGTGAACTGCTCATGCCACACATTCTTGTCAGAGTGAACGCACTCTTGTTCACGTTTACTGTAAGAAAACTGACTCGTTCAGTTCACTGTTCACTGTAAATATGAACGCCTTCAATAAAAACGTGCATGCACAGCACTGCCCACCATGTTGAATCTTTGTTTGACTCATGATCTCTGTGAGCATTAAAATCCAGCACATGGACACGATAACAAGGTTCTAAAGCTGATTTTCCTCCACAGATGCTCTTTCAGTCTACATCCAATATGAGCATTGATTCCTTCTGATCACATATATTGTTATTTGTATGTTTGTCTCACTGTCTCTTCAGGCTGTGGATGTGTGGTCTCTCAGAGAGAAGCTGTGAAGCTCTGTCCTCAGTCCTCAGCTCCCAGTCCTCCAGTCTGACACAACTGGACCTGAGTAACAACGACCTGCAGGATTCAGGAGTGAAGCAGCTGTCTGGTGGACTGAAGAGTCCAAACTGCAAACTGGAAACTCTCAGGTCAGGATTCATCAGACTGAGTTTTATTAATGAGCAACAGAACACCTGTAGAAGGTGTTTGGATGATGTCAGTTTGGATGATGTCTCTCATTGGACATCTTTCAGCACAGAAACTGAGCTGAACCTGGAACCTGTCCTGCATCCTCAACCTGAAAGAATGTGGGGGGGGGGGGGGGGGGGAGTTCATCGAAAGTCTCTCATTCTCTTTTATTTTCACTATTTTACTAAACAGAAACTTGTAGATCCTCAAAAACAAAACAAAGAACAAATAATCAGACACTGGACAAATATTGGGGGGGGGGGGGGGTTCTGGAGAAGATGCAGACAGTTTGCTCATTTCTGTTTCCAAAGTTGCTGTTGACTCAAGTCCATCACCTGCATGGTATCAAAGTTCCAGAGAAATTCATCTTCCATTCTCTGTAATCTGGAGCAATGAACAGACATCTGCAGCGTAACCATGGCAACCACTTGATGACTTTACTGTTCAATCATTAGTTCCACAAACTTTTTCTGAATTTCTTGTTCCAGATGAGAAAAGAGGCTAATTGTCCTGGAAAATGCTGGAAACAGCAGTGTATGATTAGCTTGACTAAAGCAGCATAAAAAGCAGCATCTAAGCAGAAAGCAGCTTTCTATAGTTTCACCATGACTGAGATCCAGAAAAGAGAAGCACATGAACATTTGTGTCTTTGTTTTAGTCCTGAATCTACAGCCAGTTTTCTGCATGTGACAGCTGAAGTTGCAGATGCTTCAGTTCCTGTAGTGTCTCTGCTGGAAGCTGAACATGGGACATTTGTCCCAAACTGAGTCATGAAGTCCTAAACTTGGAGCAAATGAAGACACAAAGCCAGTAATATCAGACAGCTGCAGTTTCTCTGAACATTTAGTTTGCCAGCAGTTCTCTGCCAGTTTCTTCATGTGTGTGTTTTCTGCAGCCTGTCAGGCTGTCTGATCACAGAGGAAGGCTGTGCTTCTCTGGCCTCAGCTCTGACCTCCAACCCCTCCCATCTGAGAGAGCTGGACCTGAGCTACAACCATCCAGGAGACTCAGGAGTGAAGCTGCTGATGGCTGCACTGAAGGATCCACACAAACTCAGGTATGGAGAGCTGCTGCAGCCACAGCATGTCTGATAGAGGAGGAAGAGCTGCAGACATTTCCTCTGTCCTTCATTCAGCTCTGTCTCTTTGCTTCATGCTGGATATGAGTGGAATATGAGCAATCACACATGTAGGAGCCTTACAAACCTTGTTGTGAACTTCCACAGTTGATCAGCTCTCTGATTGGTTTCATTCATCACTTTTTGTTCTGATGCTGCTTCCAGAACTGAGATCAGGAAATAAAGCAGCTTTCATTTTCTCTCTTTAACTGATGAGAGTCTCAGTTTCAGCATCTTCTGCTGCTTTCATTGTCATGTGTGTTCAGCTTTTCTCTGGAAATGACTTATTAGGGGAGTGTCTGCATCATTCATGGCTGAAGATGAGAGTGAAATCAGGATGGTTTCCAGGAGTCAGATTCTCCAATGATGAGCATTTCTAAAAGACAAGTCAATGTTCACATGGCTTCATAAATCTGCAGCTTTCTCAGTGTGTATGAGAGCCATGTAATGTCCATGTTAGCATGCTGAAAGAGACGCTGCTGCTCTGACCCCCCCTCCTCCTTTCAGGGTGGAGCCTGCTGGAGAAGCATGGTTGAGACCAGGTCTGAGGAAGTGTAAGTGTGCTTTTCATTGGATTCATCACATTCAACCATCTTCACACTGTCACATCACTCATTCATCAGTCAGCATCAAAGTGTCAATAGATCAATAACTGCAGCTGGATTGTGTTTGTTCTCCATCAGATTCCTGCAAACTCACAGTCGACATCAACACAGTGAGCAGAAACCTCAAACTGTCTGACAACAACAGGAAGGTGACACATGTGATGGAGGAGCTTCTGTCATATCCTGATCATCCAGACAGATTTGATTACTGGCCTCCTCAGCTGCTGTGTGGAAATGTTCTGACTGGTCGCTGTTACTGGGAGGTCGAGTGGAGAGGAGACGTTTATATATCAGTGAGTTACAGAGAAATCAGAAGGAGAGGAGGCAGAGAATGTTGGTTTGGATGCAATGATCAGTCCTGGAGTCTGAGATGCTCTGATGATAAAGGTTACTCTGTCTGGCACAATGACAGAGAAACACCCATCTCCTCCTCCTCCTCCTCCTCTTCCTCCTCCTCCTCCTCCTCCGTCTCTAACAGAGTAGCAGTGTATGTGGACTGTCCTGCTGGCTCTCTGTCCTTCTACAGAGTCTCCTCTGACTCACTGATCCACCTCCACACCTTCATCACCACATTCACTCGTCCTCTCTATGCTGGATTCAGGATCTGGTCTCCTGGTTCTTCAGTGTGTCTGTGTTGAGTGTGAACAGTCTGATGGTGTCAGAGAAACTCTGAGTGTAGAACAGATAGTTCAGTCTGTACATGTCTGTCTCTTTCACTCAGAAACATCTTTTCAGATTCATGGATTCCATCAGTTTCTGTCTGAAACTCTTCTAAATGATTCCTTGGAAACTTCTTCCTCTTCCAGTCCTTTAAAGATGGAAGCTGTGCTTCTTCCAGGATCCACATGTTGTTTTTCTGTCTGTTTCCAGTCAAAGCTTCACACTGAATATCAGGATGTTGTGTTCAGTTCATGTTCAGCTGCAGTTAGTTTCACTTCATGATGCTGGAAATGAAAATCCTCCCAGTATTTCACTCTTAGTTTCTTTGCTTCATTCTGTCTTTATTTGGACTTTCGGACATTTTCACATGTTGAATTTTTCATTTTTTGACTTTTTGCCTCTTTGTTCACCACAATCTTCATTTTTCATTCTGTCTCCAAATGTTTGACTTTAGATGTGAAATGTAGACTCTTAATGTTTTTTTGGGGGGAATTAGCGGGAATTTTCTTGATGTGAAAATGTGATGGGGGGTCTGTGTCTATGGGTAGAATGAATGGTGATATTGTGGGAGGTGGTGCTTGTTTTTCATGAGGATCGCTGACAGAGTCTGATCGAGAGGAAGGCCAGATGGTCTAGGATAATGGGAACAGGATCAGATAAGAGTTATGAAAAATGATCGGACTTTGACCGCTGGGTGGGTGGCTGCAGCCGGGGGTGGTGGGGGGGGGGTGCTCTCTTTCAATCACATCAGTTTGCTCAGGAATGAATATTTGGATTCAAAAGTTTCATTTTCAGATTAATTTTTTTTATTTTTTTTTTAATAGATAATCACTCCATACTTAATGTCCTTTTAAGATGTTTCAATCCAAACGTTTCTCTTTTCTCTGAAATTTGTACTTAATATGTGAAGATGTAGATGGTGAAATGATGGTCTATGTGTGGAGAATAAATGGTGTATTTTCTGGGAGGTGGCTGCTTGTTTCAGCAGGACCATGTCATGACATTATTTTTTAAATGAGCTCCATTGAAATGTTTATTTCTATTAGATTTAGTTTTATATGTTGATAATTAGATGTGTGTAAATATATAAAACTCATAAGAAATCTGCAGCTTGATGAGATTTTCTGCTTGTGTAAAGATTTTGATGACCTGTAACATTTTGGAGAATTTTAGGATTATTTTCAAACAGATTATCATACTTATTATTCTTATTATGTCATTAATTTTAATGTTTAAGAACTTTAAAATGAGAAAATGAATGAAAAATGTAAAAAGAAAATCAGTTTTATCTTGAAAATAAATGTCTTTAATAAAAAGGCTGTTTTCTCTGATTTTTGTTTGAATTGTTTTTTTCACAAAAATATTCAAATGTTAAAAACTCAAGAATCAATAAAGATAGAAAATATGTTTTTATTTTGTTTGGACATTTAGGTTCTGCTCCTTCTTTTGACACATGCAGTGTTATCACACTCCAAACACATTTTCAGTGGTTCTTCAAAGATTAGTGAATATGATCAAAAACACTGGTGCTGGCTGGAAACTCCTTCACAAATCTCTGGCAGGGAAAGAGTTAAGCTGTGAGTCTGTGGACAAAAAGGTGAAAACTGTCATCAAGGCACCGTGATATTAAGCACATTAAATATGAGAGCCAAACTTTGTCTCTAACTCTTATGACATAAGCTTCTTCCATTCTTCTCAGAATGATGTGAGCAGATTCAGATGTGAGAAGTTTCTTGCTGGATGCTGCTGGATTTTGTCCTTTGAGCCTCCTGCAGAACATAAATGCTCCATTACAGCACGAATGACATTCCTGGAGTTTCAGCTACAATATCTGGGAGCTGCATTCTCTGGATGTGACACTGTGAGTGTGATGCATGGGGGGGGGGCTTCTAAAAAGCTCATTTCCCAGAGACAATACATCAGCCTGTTTAGAGAACGAGGGACAAGTTTGTCTCCATCAGCAGAGTTCTGCAAGGCAGTGGAAGCTTTGACATGTGATCTGCATGATCAGGAGTGTACGGATGTTAACAAGGAAAGAGTTAAGCTGTTCAACTCAGGAACGTGTTCTGAGAGATCTACCTCCAAACTAAAACTACTTGAACAAGAACATCCAGCGTGCGAACTATCAGGCTGCCGTCCACAGAAGGAGCCTCGACTCTAAAGCTGATATTCCTGCTCCTGAAAATCACGGCTGGAAGATGGCAGCAGATTCTTAGAAGTGGACTGGATGACACTTCCCCAGCTTCAGAGGCAATACTGGAACTGGTGTACTGCTCCTGTAGGAAAGTAACTGTGTTAGGAGGAGATGCAGCTGCAGACTGATGAGCTGCCACGAACAAACCTGCAGATGCAGAAACTGGCAACAGGTCATCTGGAGATGAGATGGCTGTTCCAGGGCCGGCATGAGAGGATCATCCTCCTCACCAACTAGTGTGTCCAAGACCACATGATGGAGACACTATGGAGGACAAAACTGACTAAATAAAAAATAAACACAAAAATATAAAAAATGGCTCAAAAAAGAAATAAATATACCAGTTGGTGACACAAAGGAATGTTTAAAAATCATTTTTACATGAATAAACTTATCAAATGTGACATAAATGTATATTTCTATTTTCATCTGTTTAATTTCACTTTGTGTTAATATTCCTATTCATATATTTTTCTGTGTAATTTTAGTTTTTTTTTTTTTTTTTAGATACTGTTATGATCCTCGAGTTAGTGGGGGTTGAGGACCTTTCTCAGGGGTCCACAGTGGTTCACCTGAGTGTCGTGATGGGGACTCAAACCCGGGTCCTCCACACCAAAGCCCGCGACATAACCACTAGGCTACCCACTCCCCCATATTTACAGTTGAGTGAAAATGTGTTTTCCCCCTTCCTGATTTCTTATTCTTTTGCATGTTTGTCACACTTAGATGTTTCAGATCATCAAACAAATTTAAATATTAGACAAAGGTAACACAAGTAAACAGAAAATGCAGTTTTTAAATGAAGATTTTTATTAGTGAGGGAGGAAAAAATCCAAACCTCCATGTCCCTGTGTGAAAAAGTGATTGTCCCCTAAACCTAATAACTGGTTGTTCCACCTTAGCAGCAACAACTGCATCAAGCGTTTGTGATAACTGGCAGTGAGTCTTCTACAGCGCTGTGGAGGAATTTTGTTCCACTCATCTTTGCAGAATTGTTGTAATTCAGCCACATTGGAGGGTTTTCCAGCATGAACCGCCTTTTTAAGGTCATGCCATGCCATATATGTGTTTGATATTATTGTATTGTTATATGCTTTGGCAATATAAGGGCTGTCTTGTCATGCCAATAAAGCTATTGAAATTGAAAACTGAAATTGAGAAACATGCAAAAGAATAAGAAATCAGGAAGGAGTCAAACACTTTTTCACACAACTGTACTTGATGCTTTTTACATTTCTTTCCTTCTTCATTTTTATGCCTGTATTTATTTTCCAGTCATTATCTTTGTTTTCATTTTCTTTCCCCCTAAGTTCTGTATTCATTTTTCATCTTGTGTTTTATTTATTTATTCATTTATTGGCACTTTTTAGAAAACATGGTCATATTTATGTCCTCAATAGTTCCAGTCTTGCTCTTTCTTCTTCTATTTATTTTTCCAAGCGTATATATTTCTGTTTCTTCATTTAACATTTTCCTGTCTCGTTTTTACATTTCTTAATGCATTTCTGCCTCATTATGTAAATGAGGGGGCGGTCTTTCAAGGTGTGTCTTGGGGACAGATCTTCTTCTGTTGGTCAACAACACTGAGCTGAGCTTTGCTTGGGTCTCCTCGGCCTAGCATCTGTGGTGGTTTACTGACTGTTTAAGACTACATGGCAAGGAGACAACTGTAGATTCCAGTGTCCTACAGACAGTTTAACCCGACGTGGCATTTGATAGCTGCTTAGGAATGTAAGCAAAGGAAGATTACTTTAATGCAGACGTGTCTTTAGCAGACTCAAAGGGCTGATGGTTCCTGTAGTTCAACTGGGGCATTTCTCAGTGCAGCACAGGGAAGGACTGTACAACCCACCGGAACGGGATGGACTTTAAGCCAGGTCTTAAAAGGGCAGACAAAACCAGGAAATGGGGCTCTGGATGGGAGACTGAAAACCAGGAAATGGGGCTCTGGACTCGGGAGACTGAACTCAAGCTTGGAGGGGTAGACAGCTAAGATAAACTTGACCGCCGGACACAGAAGCGGAGTCTGATTTACACAGTTCACCACGGTTTATCACTAAGTTATCTTGTAATAAACGTGTAACCTTCAGCGACGCTCCTGTGATCATTTGCTGCATCCTCCGGCTCTCTAGCTTGAGCTGGCTGAACCAACCGTACTGAAAAGGTCTGTACTCTAACTGATCAGACAACATTAGCTCCTCTATAATATGCCAAAACGAACAGCACTTCTGATTAGCTACCAGAAGGGCTAAACAACCACACATCCTGCATGAAGCCTGCGTGGCTTAATGGAGGTTCTGATCCTTTGAACCACGGCTGAAATGGTTTAATGGGACATTGTTCAGGATCTTCGGCAAGTCTCTCTCTCAGAGAGAATGAGTCAAAGACTGAATTCATCCTCTTTGATGCCCCCAGTTCAACAAATTCATCTCCAGATCTCCCACCTCTGACCACTCACCCCAACCATGCAATCAGGAATCCTGGAGTGACTCTGGATGATAAATTTAAACAAATAAATTCTGTCATCAGGGCAAGTTTCTCCCAACTTCGCCTACTAGCCAAAGTCAAACCCTTCCGCAGCCGTACAGACCTGGAAAAACCATCCACAGCTTCATCAGCTCATGCTCTGACTACTGCAACACCCTCTACAATACATCGTAGTAAGTCCAGCCTCTCTACACCGCCTACAACTGGTGCAGAATGCAGCTGCCCGACTCCTCACCAACACCCGGAAACACGACCACATCACTCCCGTTCTGTCCTCTCTCCACTGCCTACTGCTTCCATTCAGAATTCCGTTCAAACTTCTGCTGTTTGTCTTTGGTTCCATCCACAGCCTTGCACCCCCCTACCTGAGAAACTTGCTGACCCCTCACCATCCCAGCAGAGCCCTCCACTCTGCTGGACAACACCTGCTAGTGGTCCCACGAGCCTTTGCAGTGGCAGGGCCAGACTTATGGACCACTCTGCCCCTGGAGTAGTGCTCCATCATAGACCTGCCCCCTTTTAAGTCCAGGCTGAAATGCCATCTGTTTAGATTGACCTCTGACACCTGAGATTGCTGTCACATTGTGAGATATTTTCTTATCTGCTTTTTTATATCTGGTTTTATATGGGTTTTAAATTTTACATTGTCTTTATTTCATGTACAGCACCTTGATTAACCACTGTTTTTATAAAGCGCTTTATGAATAAAACTTGATTGATATTCCCCCCAACATAAATATTTACTATGGAACATCAGGGTTATCACTATTAACAGGAAATCAGTTTTCTGGTATGAAAAGGGGATTGTTTTTGTTCATGATCTTCTGGACTCCAATGGTCACTTTAAAGCTTTAAAGAGATATTTTTAAAAATTAGAGAAAGAGTTCAATTTTAAAATCTGAGCTTTAAAAGACCATAAACGGTTAAAATGACCCTGGTCTTGACTCTGGCCTTTCTTCTTTATCATCTGCCTCCTCATCCTCCTTGCTGCTTGATGGATGCTTCTGTCAAAAAGGCAGAGCTGCTTCCCTGGACTGACAGCTGTCGCTCCCCCTCTCTCTCCTCATTTCATTTCATTTCTTTTCTTTTCTAGTCATGCTGCAACTGGTAAATGAAAATAGACCATCAGCATCAGGGACGTGCTCAGGATTTTTTAAGGACAGTTGCTCAAACCTAAAAAAGGGGCAGACTTGATCCTGTCAGAGAACGTGTCTTTAACTGTAAACTTTAAAACAATTAATCCATGAATAATGAATCACACATTATTCTCCTGTTATTAAAAGTTCTGGAAGAAGCACCTGCATGTTGTTCTGGTTCTACAGAATTTTTTTTCAGAAGGTCTGTAAAATACAGTATACTTTGTGTCATTTTGCATATAATCAGCCATCTGGCCTTGCCTTCCATGTGGCTTGTCTTGCTCCTCTCCACCTGAGACTTGATGCACCTCATCTTTAGTGTACATTTGCAATTAGAGGATTAAAATGGAAATGGTCCACAAATAAGGACACAAACTAGCTCATCTACTGACATTTTTTCATGTCTTTCACCTGCTGAATTTCGTTGCCTCCCTCAGCGTCTCTCTTTGTCCTGAATCCTGGAGGACTCAGGACAAGGAGAGACAACACTAGTAAAGTTAATTGCATACTGACCATCATAAGTAAAACATAAATTATTCTAAAAGCATGACCTGCATGTTTGCTTTGTATTTAAACTGCACCTGAAGGTTCCTGCTCTGATTCCTCGCTGCTGCTCTTGTGCTGCCGTCCTCTTTTTTGTAAAGAGAGATCCAAAAGCCACCTATAACTTCCAGTTATTCAGATTCACAAATTAACTATTTTTTATATGCATTGGCTATGTTCAACAGCAAATGTTCTAAATCTTAATGGGATTTTAAATAAAATCTCATATAGTCTAAAGAACTCAGCATTCATATCGTGAATTATCTTGCTTTTATGTCGAAAACCATCTTCTAAAATTGGCAATATCCTTTGATACAACTTTAAACTTTTGTTTTATGATGTTAGTTTTCTCCATCAGCTCCTCGTTATTAAACTGGTGGTGCTGGATGCTCTGCTGTCTCACCTGCTCCTTCACTGACAAACATGTCGCTTATCTTACAGAAGTTTTCTGCATCTCTGGCCTGTTCTGTGCTTCTTTCTTTTTTTACTCCTCTTTGATCCACCTTTCCTCTTGGCCTGACGATCTCGCTCCATTTTGCCTCTGCAAAAGTGCGGGAGGAGGAGGGGGAGTCCTTGCAGCTGAGCGTTGTCACAGAGGAGGGAGTGCTTGTTTCTGCCCATCATTGCTTTGTTGTGTGAGTTTCTGCGGGGTAGATGCCCTCGTGAGCCTCTTGGCGGATTGTTTATTTAAATATCCGGTGCGACCTGACCGTCTGCCTTCAGCTCCTGCAGGGCTCCTGATGGTCAGTCTGTCACTGCGCGGCGAGCGTGCTCCTGTCCAGCCGGTGATGTGCATCACAAACAGCTGGAAACTTGAAGGCAGGGGGACCCTAACTCTCACAACTTACTCTCTTCCCTAGTAATTATTTGGAAAATATTATAGCGGTTTTATTCAAGTTAAATTCTGCACTTAGGGCACTTTTTTAAAACATTAGTTCAAATTATTTTCTTCAATCCGTTTTTACCCCGTGAGGGGCAATTTTAGCCAAGGAGGGCAAAGAGGCAGTTGCCCGGGCAACCTGAGCCATGCCCTGTGCACATCCCTGATCAGCATCAATCAAAACTGATCGGTGACAGACAGGGACACGATCGATCAAAGACATGATCCACAGATTGAAATACAGCGGTGAAGTGCGCCAGCTAAAAGTGAAAGTAGGTCAAGCAGCTACGGCGGGTGTTTCTTGCAGGGTGGGGAGGGGGGCGAAGCTTGTGCACCTAAGCAGAACTGGCTGAGTAGAAGGAGGGAGTGACAGATAGAAAGAGACGTTTCTGTCAAAAATTATGTTGTGAAACAAACTTGTGGCTTATTTAGTTAGTAAATAATTATTTTGCCACCAAAACTCTTTTCTCAGTGTTGTATTTGTTGTTTCATAGAAGTAAACAGCTGTTCAGATGATGAAGGTGTCACTAAAGTAGAAAAATATTGGCAACAAAGACACTTTTCCACTTGAAGTGCATTGCAGCATCTAAAGCTAGTTTTCTCATCTTTTTGGTCAAAAGCAGCATTTTTGTTGCAACAAACCCATGTTCTACTGCAGATTACTAAAGAATGGAAAAAGCTAGAAACAAATGTTTTTTTTCTGATAAAAGAAGAGAGTCTAAGCTTTCCTTTGGTACATTCAGTGTTTGTATTAACATAGTACACAATATTCTGTGGACCTCCCAAAATCAGTGAAAATGCTTAAAAATCCTGGCAATATGGAGCACTCCGCTCAGAAAAGGTCTGGCAGTCAATGAGTTAATCAGAAAAATGACCACATCACCTTTTTCACACAGGCATTTTGTTCCATATTTTCTTTCTTTTTCAGAGTGTGTGCCCCCCCCCCCATCCAAATAGCGCATCACTGCCATCATAGCAGAGGGACTCCAGCAGTTCATATGAGGCAGAATCAAACCATTAAAATCATGACCCTTAAAATCGGGGGGGGGGGGGGGGGGGGGGGGACAAATACGGAACAAAAAGGTGTTGTGGTCATTTTTCTGAAGGGGGGGGGGGGGGGTCTGTCCACAAAAGAGTGCAATATGAATTGAAACTGTAATTTACAACAGTGACAAGCATTATTTATATGTTTGTAAATTTACACAAGCGCTACACACAGTTGAGAGCATGTGTAGAGTTTGTTAGTAGCTACGAACAGATCGGGGCTACTAAAATGTTGATGAATACGAGATTCACATAAATTTACATCTACTAACAGTTTACACACAAATTCGCTCTGCTCACATTTCAAGAGTGAGACCCAATGATCTCTTATCCAGAACTGAACCTGGTCCGGACCAGGTTAGGCGTTCAGCATAAGTTATTGGGAGATATAACCTGATCAGAAGTAAATCAGAGTCGTAGGATCAAAAACCCAGAGTTAACCCTGAAGTTAGCTCGGTAAGAGAAAATCTGGCGGTGTAGTAAAGGCCCCTGATCCAAGTTCTCGTAAACTGGCCACTTCTGAGAACCTGCACGGTCACATGTTGTATTATTTTCTTACTTATCTTAAATTATATTTTCATCTCTCTCCTCCTTCATCTATCTCCATCTGTGGGTCATATTTCCTTTTGCGCTGCCGTCTGTTGCAATTTGCCCCAAGCAAAACCCTCATATATAGGAACGTTTCCAACAATTTGCACCCGCTGCCATTTGCACCTTCATTCTTTGTAAATCACCCAATAACCGCGGTTCAGCCCCTCATGCAAAATTCTGGATTGCATGTGCACATTACACATCCTACTACTTACAGAGCTTTGTTGGAGGCTTTGACCACTGGCAGCAGCCTCAGAAGAACCTCCTCTGAAGGAGAGTATTTCTGCAGGTCAAACACCTCCAGATCTTCTGATGATGACAGTAAGATGAAGGCCAGAGCTGACCACTGAGCAGGAGACAGTTTATCTGTGGAGAGACGTCCTGATCTCAGGGACTGTTGGATCTCCTCCACTAGAGAAGCATCATTCAGTTCATTCAGACAGTGGAACAGATTCATGCTTCTCTCTGCAGACACATTCTTAATGATCTTCTCCTTGATGTACTGAACTATTTCCTGATTGGTCTGTGAGCTATTTCCTGTCTGTGTCAGCAGGGCTTGTAGGAGTCTTTGATTGGTTTGCAGTGAAAGACCGAGGAGGAAGCGGAGGAACAAGTCCAGGTGTCCATTTGGACTCTGTAAAGCCTCGTCCACAGCTCTCTGATGGAGACGTCTTAGATCTGGTTTGTAGAATAACTTCAACCATGCAGAAACTGTTTGTTCTTCTTCCAGCAGGTTGACTCCAGACCTGATGAAGGTCAGACGGACATGAAGAGCAGCCAGAAACTCCTGAACACTCAGATGGACGAAGCTGAACACCTTCTCCTGGTATAGTCCTCTCTCCTCTTTAAAGATCTGTGTGAACACTCCTGAGTAAACTGAGGCTGCTGTGATATCGATGCCACACTCTGTCAGGTCTGATTCATAGAAGATCAGGTTTCCTTTCTGCAGCTGATCAAAAGCCAGTTTTCCCAGAGACTCCATCATCTCTCTGCTCTCTGGACTCCAGTGTGGATCTGTCTCAGCTCCTCCATCATACTTGACCTTCTTTTTTACTAAAGAATGGAAAAAGCTAGAAACAAATGTTTTTTTCTGATAAAAGAAGAGAGTCTAAGCTTTCCTTTGGTACATTCAGTGTTTGCATTAGCATTGTACACAATATTCTGTGGCGCTCCAAAAATCAGTGAAAATGCTTAAAAATCCTGGCAATATGGAGCTTTCTACTTGGAAAAGGTCTGGCAGTCAATGAGTTAAATGTGACTCATATGCACCAAAGGCAGGTCATGATAATCCCTCCTTAGTCACTCCTTAGAATATTCTCCTGTTTCATTTGATCAGTTTTATTTTAATCTCTTGGTGTTACCATTGTGTGTGTTTGGGGGGGGTTCGGTCCGTTGTATTTAGTTCTTCATGCAGCCATGATAGACATATCCACAATCCTGAGATTAAAAGGAATACACTGATACTAAATATTTCCTGAGCTAGAAAACATTTGTATTTAGATAATACAGAACCAGTCTTTCATCATTTCAGTCATGTGTTGGTGCATACTTAGTACATAATGAGTGGTGGTTCCATTTTAGAGCAGGAACTCAGGTCCAGATGTTAACGAGACAAGTGGTGCTGCCTTCAGATTCAAGATCAGCTTTTTAACATTTACATTCTGCTACTGATTTTACCCAGTGTCTAGTTTTGATCTTTTTTTCTGAGTTTTACCGTCTCCACACTCGCCCCCATTTGGTAGATCTGGGTCCTTTACCAGAGGACTGAGCTCTTCTCGACTGAGAACTCTGATGGTGTTTCCAGGATCTGTTGGGTGTCACTGTCCAATGTGCTGAGATCACCATGGTTACATGTTCACCCTGATGTTTAGCTGAGCAAAGTTACCTCTACTGGATCTTGTCTCGGTTTTATTTCAAATCAAATAACTTTTTTTGCGTTCCTGCAAAGGAACCAGTGCTTAAGAAAATAAAAAAACACATTTTTAAAATAAACAGCCCTCCACACCCAAGCACAAAAACAGCACAACTATAAATTTGCACACACACACAACACACCCCCCCCCCCCCACCCACACTAAGA
This sequence comes from Atherinomorus stipes, assembly GCA_023101725.1. Classification (NCBI taxonomy): domain Eukaryota; kingdom Metazoa; phylum Chordata; class Actinopteri; order Atheriniformes; family Atherinidae; genus Atherinomorus; species Atherinomorus stipes. The sequence continues at coordinate 65,774 of JALJCO010005937.1, forward strand.
CTAATAAACATCTGGCTTGCTCTGTGAGAAAGGTTCTTGGGATCGTTCTCAGGAGCAGACACGGCTAGAGGGCGTGAGGGCCAACAGATAGGGAGGCTGGGGTCCACACCACAGTGATAGGGTGAGTGCGGGGCCCCAGCCACAGGACAAGGGCAGCCCCCCACCAGCTCTCAGACCATGTAGGAAAGCCAGAGTGAAGGTCCATGAGGAAACACTGGTGTTAAAATGTTAAAAAGATAAAAAAGAGAAAGATAAGAGAACATAGAAAAATAAATAGGTTATAAAATTATTAGAATAAATAAAATATTGAAGATAAATAAAAAATAAATAAATAATAGAGTAAATAAGTAAAATGAAATAAAATAAAGTAAGTTAAAAGGTAGGTCTTGGTTTTAAAAATAAAGTTGAGCTGAGGTTTGGGGCTGTCAAAGAGGACATAGTGGTGGAATGCGGCGCGTGGTTTTGTTTCACTGGGGAAATTAAAGGGGCAGGGCTAGGGCGGGGGTGTTTGGGAGATAAATAAGAGGGGCGATTTTCTGGCTTGCGTGGCGGGGGTGAGGTTTGGTGTTGTGTTCGCCTGGGGAAGGGGAGTTGAATATGGGGGTTGGGGAGGAGGGTTAGTGTTTGAATAAGTGTGCCCTGGGAGAGAGAGAATGGGGGTTGGGTTTTTGTGTACTGTTTGGTGTGTGGTATGGGTGAAGACCGAATGGAGGTTATGTTTGGTAAATGTTCCTTTGTTGGCGATGTAAAATTGTGTTGGGTGAGAAGTTTTGCATGCTTTTTAATGGGGGTGGGGTGCGGGGGTGGAGTGGGTGCGGTTCCTGTGGTCGGGGTGGTGTGGGCTGTGGGGAACCAAGGGGGGTTTGGGGGAGGTGTCTGAGGGCAAGCTTAGTCTGTATAGTGTGGCTGTTGATGAGCTAAGTAGTAGAATGAGGAAGAAAGTTTTTAGAGTCAAGTTGCACTAAGGTCGTTAATTTAAGGGCGTAGTCTGTGGTTTGTTAAACAGATTGATATTTTAAAATGTTGTGTTTTTTAAAAACTGGAGAATAAAAATTTAATGTTTCTAAAACGGTAAGTTGGATAAGGTTGTAATTTAAAGATGTTGGGTTAAATTGCTTTTAGAAGGGGCCTAGGGGAGATGGGAAGCACTGGAGAGATTAATATTTAAGTAGTAAAGAACAAGAAGGATGTGGGAATGGGGTTAAAAGGAGGTTGTTGTAGTGGAGAATGAAGATGTACAGGAAAAGTGTTTGGTGCATGTGTGTTAAAATGATTTGTTGTGAAAGTTGTTATAGTTTTCTGAATGGATGAAGTTAATGGATTGATGGTGGATGGAGGACTGTTAAAATTGTGTTATTAAAAGATAATGGTTTAAAAAGGAATTTGGGGTTGTTTTGTTAACAGTAATGAGGTTTGAGTAGTAGAGTGTTCTTGCCTGTTTGACTGTATTATTGTAAGTTTTGAGTTGTTCACGTAGGATTTCATAATGTTTGTTAGTTTAGTTTTCCTCCATTTCCTTTCTGCTCTCTGACCCTTCTCTTTAGATTTCTAATTTCTTCATTTCTCCATGGTGTTTTGGATTTTGTTTTTAATGTTTTTGTTTTAATGGAGCCACTGTGTAAGGGCTGATGCAGTCTTTTGTTAAAATGATCAAAATAAAATCACACGATGAAGGTAAAATCTGAGAGGAGATTCATTTAAAACGTTAATAAATTTTGCAGCCACTTCAGGAGTAATATATCACTTCCTCACAGTTCTCACTGAGGCCTCCCGCTGGTTAAAACTGGCGATGTTAAAAAATACAGTAGGGTCCGACACAGCAAGTCAACAAAGAGGACACACAGTGGACAGGCATAGGTTATGACAGGTCAGGTGTGTCCCCTGTGTGAGTGGCTGTGTGATGTGCTGTTGAAACCATATTGTTTAAAATTTAAAAATACTGGTATGGGTCTTAAAATTATAGTGTGCAGGTTAAAATCGCAGTTATAAAATTTTGTTGTTTTTATGTATATGTTGGCTAAAACTAGAGAACTTGAATAAAAAGGAAGGAGGATTTGGTGGTCTATAATGTTTGGATAAAATGGGCGGGTTGCTAAAAACATTTTTACCGTTTTATAGTCTTGTTCTTCTTGTTTCTTATTGTTAATGAGCATCATACTGTCCAGCACCGTGGTTGGCCACAGGCCACAATGTCAGTTATATAAATAAAGCAGATGTTGATCATCACTTCACTTCCCGGTGTTGCCGTCAGTTAGGATCTCTTCACCCATCACTGCCATCTTCTTCTGTACTTGTCGACCACCATGATGTCTGGTTGGTTGGCTGGATCTGGAAGACTTCCAGTCCAAACTCCATCTTCCAACCTGCTACTCTGTCCTGGACTGTCTCAGAGGACTCTTTGGACAGCCAGCAGCTGGGGTCCTGCCAGGTGTGGTAGGCCTCCTCCTCTTCCTCACTCAGATGCAGCTGTCTGCAGAGTTCTCTTCACAGTCTCAGCACCAACAGAACCAGGATCAGCTCAGTTTCAGCAGCTATGATAACAAGCTAGCTGCCAGGACAACACACCATTTCTAAACTGTTAAATCGTCTGAGATCAGAAATAAGAAAGAAAAAACAGAGGAAAAAGGGTTGCGGCCCAGACTAGATGTGTCTGCAGCTGGAGGACAGAACCAGCAGAACTTTGGTTAATCTTTGTTAGTTAAATGTTCTTAAGAAACAAAACAGACTTGATCTGACATGACTCCAACATTGTCCCAGCATCATTATCAGTATAATTCCAGTATTGTTCCCAGCATTATCTCCACTATCATTGCCAATATAAGTCCAGTATCTTTCCCTGTATCACCTCCAGCATTATTTCTGAAATCATTGCCAGTATAATCCCAGTATCATTCCCAGTATTATTACCAGTATAATCTGAATATCATTCCCAGCCTCATTCCCAATATAATTCAAGTATAATTCCCAGCATCATTTCCTGCATCTTCACCAGCATTTTTTCCAGTATCATTGCCAGCATCTTACCCAGCATTACCATATTATTCCAGTATCATTCCAGCATCTTACCCAGCATTACCATATCATTCCAGTATCATTCCAGCATCTTACCCAGCATTACCATATCATTCCAGTATCATTCCAGCATCTTACCCAGCATTACCATATCATTCCAGTATCATTCCAGTATCTTACCCAGCATTACCATATCATTCCAGTATCATTCCAGCATCTTACCCAGCATTACCATATCATTCCAGCATCATTCCACCATCTTACCCAGCATTACCATATCATTCCAGTATCATTCCAGCATCTTACCCAGCATTACCATATCATTCCAGTATCATTCCAGCATCTTACCCAGCATTACCATATCATTCCAGTATCATTCCAGCATCATACCCAGCATTACCATATTATTCCAGTATCATTCCAGCATCTTACCCAGCTTTACCATATCATTCCAGTATCATTCCAGCATCTTACCCAGCATTACCATATCATTCCAGTATCATTCCAGCATCTTACCCAGCATTACCATATCATTCCAGTATCATTCCAGCATCATACCCAGCATTACCATATTATTCCAGTATCATTCCAGTATCTTACCCAGCATTACCATATTATTCCAGTACCATTCCAGCATCTTACCCAGCATTACCATATCATTCCAGTATCATTCCAGTATCTTACCCAGCATTACCATATCATTCCAGTATCTTACCCAGCATTACCATATTATTCCAGTACCATTCCAGCATCTTACCCAGCATTACCATATCATTCCAGTATCATTCCAGTATCTTACCCAGCATTACCATATCATTCCAGTATCATTCCAGCATAAAATTTAAGCATCCAGCTGAAATTGTTCAAAAGAAATAAATGTATTTTCATGTGAAACGCGTGGAAACAAATTTTAGCAAAGCTAAGTTTATTTCTATAGCACATTTCATGTACAGAACAACTTAAAGTGCTTTGCATAAAACATTATAAGCATTACAGCAGGGTGCAAAAAGGAAGGAAAACATTAAGAACAAAAAAGCAGAAGCATAATTTAAGATTAGAAACATTAAAAACATTCAAGATTAAAAAGAGAGAATATAGAGACGCGCAGATTTGAACTTTTGAGTAAAATCTATGTAAATGCAGCTGAGAACAGGTGGGTCTTCAACCTGGATTTAAATCAACTGTTTCAGCTGATCTGAGACTTTCTGGGAGTTTGTCCCAGACATGTGGAGCATAGAAGCTGAATGCAGCTTCTCCATGTCTGGTTCTGATTCTGGAACTGATAAAAGACCAGATCCAGATGACCTGAGGGGTCTTGTAGGTTCATACTGGGTCAAGAGGTCACTGATGTATTTTGGGCCTAAACCATTCAGAGTAGGGATGCACGATATTGGAATTTTGGCTGATAACCGATATGCCGATATTTTAAAATGCATGTGGCCGATAACCGATACCGATATTAAAGCTGAAAAATAAATTATGTAATATTCATTCCTTGTGCAAAAATAGAAAATTAGAAAAAATACCCCAACTTGGGTTTATGTATAACAAGTCAAATTTAATGACAGTTGTTTTAACAAAACAAATAGGATATGTGCATTTTATCCTACAACAACCTGGATTTTCTTTTCACTGAGAAAAAACTAACTCCAAAAACAGGGATATTTAGTTATTACACAAATGATTGTGTATAAACTCTGTTCACACAGAACATAGAGAGAAGTGCATTGTACAAGAATTCTACAAGCACAAATAAAACAACAGATATCTCCGTCAGTGAATCTATATCTGTTTGTGGCCAGATGTGCTGGACAGGCAATCACTTAAATTCAAAATACCGTAGACTGAAAACAAAGCTGATTATGCAGGTACAAATTAAAATGAACTCAAATCTTAAATCTGCTCAGTGCAAACAAACTGAAAAGTGCAAAAAATATTGTCAGCTTCAGTTCAGGCTTAGCATGCTTACAGGGCTAACACTTGATGTCCAGATGTCTGTGGTGAAACTCACCCAAGTGCAATCGGCAATTAGCTTCTCAATGCGGGTGGAAATTTCCGCTTGCAACTCCGGCAAAGCAACATCAGAAAAAAAACCTCTGACTGGGTACCGTGTAGCGGTACCTGCTAAACAATCCTTGTTGGAGTCTCTGGGTTTACCACGTTCTCATGCAGCAAATCTACACAGATCTGTGATTGGTTAATACATGAGGTTCCCTGAGTTTCCACTCCTCAATGACATGATTCTCCAGGAGAGAGTGATCATTAAAACAGCCAGGCTGAAACTTCCACAAATGTATTGCATTCACCTGAAAAAAAATAAAACTGTTCTGTTTTTCTCAATAGCCCCCCCAAGAGGAGGCCAGTGCCAACCTGAACAAAAACCTGGCCACCCTGTCAAAAATGGCACTTTTTCATTTTTACCAACATTTTTGTTTTATTAACATGGTACAGCATGGTTTGTTTATATTTGATTGTCAAAATTTTAAAAACCAAATAAAAAAAAAAATAGCACACTAGAACTTGTGACAGACTGGCGACCTGTCCAGGGTGTACCTGCCTCTCACCTGATAATAGCTGGGATAGACTCCAGCAACCCCCCGCGACCCTGAGCTGGATAAGCAGTACAGGAAATGACTGATGACTGAATGACACTAGAACTACCATTTTCTGCCATTGGTGTTTTGTCGTTAGTCCTCTGCGGTCCACCCTGCTATTTTCTCTGGAAGCCCCTGAAAAAAATCTGTGCAGGCACCCTTGGTTTTTCTGAATTAACAAGATACCTTTCAAAAAATAAATAAAAAGTTCTATGCTTTCCCCAGATATCATGAAAGTTACAATCCCCATGAACACAACCAAGGACATGTATTTACATTTATTTATGAATAGGTGAAAATGTAGCAAACAGCATAATGTTAGCAAAACCAGTAAATAAACAGCGGGCGGCACGTTAACCTTCGAGGCACCAGAGGTTTTTATGAGCACATCCTCATCAGCTCAGTAGCTCCGTTTCTAACTGCATGTTCCCTAAAAGTTTGAAAATATAAAAAGATATTCTAAGTTTAGAAAAGAGGAAGAAGTGTGTCGTCTTCTGTGCTGCTGAGAATTTTCAAAGCATTTTTGTGTTAGTTTTATAGCATTATTGGCTAAATCATATGTTGATCTAAAAGTGACGTCTGTCTGACTCGATGCCTCCATCTAGTGTCCTGATAGAAGTCCAGCAGCTGAAGGCAGCTTCCTCTTCCTCACACTGCTGTCTGACTGCATTGATCTGACACTGATATGAAACAGAAACTCAGAGCCAATCAGAGGGAGGAGCACGCTCTCTCTCTCTCTCTCTCTCTCTCTGTGAAGCTCTGCTTCCACCAGCGGGTCTGGGCCGGATCGGTCCACGTTTTTAGGGTCTCCACAGATAAAACCTAGGACGGGGGTACCCTTATATCCAACCCAACCCGGCCTACTTTTTTTAGGCCGGGTCGGGTTGGGCCGACCCGTCGTACTTTTTTAGTACCCTTCAGTAGGGGTACTGATCTAACCGATCCGGACCAAAGAGGTGGAGCTAATACACAGCAATCCGTTGATTCATTGAAAAATCCGTCACTTCCTGCGTGACCTGGTGTAAAAACAAAGCAGGGGGACTCCTTTGTTTCTGTCACGTGTGGTGCGGTGCTTTGGTTAAAATGATGTGATGATGTCACGCGACCAGCAGCACTATCTGGTTAATACCTCCAGGGTAAGGGTACAGTTTGCTGTGGGGACGCAAAACCCATGCGATCCGGCCTGGGCCGACCCAGCCCAGACCCGCTGGTGGAAACGGGGCTTAAGAGGGCTGGTTAAAATAAAATCTTCACGCTGCCGTCTCCAACGTCTCACCGGTGAACACTGATTCCAAGTTTACGTGCTGCAGCTCTGGTTGGACAGAGGGCTGTAAAAGAGCTCGCAACTTTCCTTCTGAACATCCGATCTTTGACATTCCAACTGCAAGGTTGAGCTCATGTCCAACATAAGAAGGCACGAGTGTTTTTGTGCTGCTGCGGGTCACCTCTGTGAAGCAGGAGTCTAATCAATATAACGTTTTCTCACCAAATAACTGTCAAATCCAGATCCCTCATACAGCAGCAGTTTAACGCTGTTTGTGGGCAGTGGAGGATGAAGATTTGATGTGTAGGGCTCCAGCACTATGACAGACATCATTAATGAAAAGGATCAATGTTTTTTCAACCCTGATTTTCTTCAAAAGCTCATTTATCCGAAACAATCCATCGATTAGCCGCATCGTTGGTCAAGCTGCAGTGTTCAAAGCGAGTGACAAAAGTAGCGGCTTGTAGCCCAGAATTTACGGTAAATTTAAGCATCATAAAGTTAAACATGAGAGTGAAAATTAAGCCAGTCATGCAGAACAACATTTTATTCAATATTTTCCACCTACTACATCACTAAAGTCAGTCGGTCTTGTAAAGTTTTAGCAACCATGACTCAGTCCTGACTGGGACAACCTGTACCGTACCTGTTAACTCCTGTATAACTCCTGTACAGATGCGGGCATGAAAAAGTTCCTCCTTTTTCTGCCATACGTGGTGCACTAATCACTGGCTAAACGACGTGTCCCGCAAATACGGCATCACGTACGATGTTCAAACTTTGCGTGTGGAAACATCCTTGTTCCAGGCGTTCATTTATGCTCTGAAATCTTTTCCCCTGGGCACACAGGCTTTTCTCTGTGTGATTGAATTAGCAGACAAGTGGCTGGTAAGTTGCTGGTAAGTGGCTGGCAGTCGGCTGAAAGGGGAACTTTTTCATGCCCAGATCTGTATAACTCCTGTATAACTCCTGTGTGACTCCTGTATAACTCCTGTGTAACTCCTGTATAACTCCTGTGTAACTCCTGTGTAACTCCTGTGTAACGTCTGTGTAACTCCTGTATAACTCCTGTATAACTCCTGTGTAACTTCTGTGTAACTCCTGTGTAACTTGTATAACTCCTGTGTAACTCCTGTATAACTCCTGTGTAACTCCTGTGTAACTCCTGTGTAACGTCTGTGTAACTCCTGTATAACTCCTGTATAACTCCTGTGTAACTTCTGTGTAACTCCTGTGTAACTTCTGTATAACTCCTGTGTAACTTCTGTATAACTCCTGTGTAACTTCTGTATAACTCCTGTATAACTCCTGTGTAACTTCTGTGTAACTCCTGTGTAACTTCTGTATAACTCCTGTGTAACTTCTGTATAACTCCTGTGTAACTTCTGTGTAACTCCTGTATAACTGCTGTGTAACTCCTGTGTAACTCCTGTATAACACCTGTAAAACTCCTGTGTAACTCCTGTATAACTCCTGTGTAACTTCTGTGTAACTCCTGTGTAACTTCTGTGTAACTCCTGTGTAACTCCTGTATAACTCCTGTGTAACGTCTGTGTAACTACTGTGCAACTTCTGTGTAACTCCTGTGTAACTCCTGTATAACTCCTGTGTAACTCCTGTATAACTCCTGTGTAACTTCTGTGTAACTCCTGTGTAACTTCTGTATAACTCCTGTATAACTCCTGTATTACTGGATCATCATCCTGCTGAATCCTTCATTCATCAATCTGAACAGGACAGAACTGAAATTCTCTGAGTCCTTTTAAGGCTCTCAAACACATCACAGCCTCATATAAGCACAGTGAATTACTCATGAAGTTCACTTCTGCAGACATCAGCTTAGTTTAGACTCAGACCAGTCCAACCAGTGCGACCAGTCACACCACATATCAGTGAGGAGATGAAGGTGTGTCTGCCTCCATCTCAGGTAGAACTGTGATGATTCCAGGAAGCAGCTCACCTGTGTGTGTCTCTGTGGAGTGGAGAGTCTTCTTCTTCATCCCTGAACAAACTGTAAGTCTGAACTTTCCTCTTTGTTTCTGGAATGTTTGGAGAACATCTTCACTTCTGATTTCACCTCCAACTTTAATCACCTTGCTGTTTGAGGACAAATCTACATGCTGATCAGATTATTGATTAACTGGAATCAGACTGCATGACCATCAGCTGATGTTTATTGATAAGTTTATGTTTATTGATGATCAGCTGATCATTATTGATCTTGATGTTAATGATGATGTTTGACTGGATCAGCTGATAGTTTTGTCTTTTCTTCTTCAGCTGCATCATGTTTTTATATCCTGGATCAAAGTCTCGTCTCCGACAGTAAAGACACACTCGGCAGCTTCCTGCTGCTTCCTGTTCCCTCCTTTCAAAATAAAATGTCATGAATGCCAGTTCAACTGTCTGATTATAATCAGTGATGTAGCGTTGCAGTTTTGATGGAGCTGACTTTACAGCATGATGATGATGATGAAGATGAGCAGTGGCTTCCTCCCTTGTGCTGCAGGAAGCAGTTTAACAGATCAGAAGCTACAGCGTGTGATTCTGCAGCTCCTTCAGTCAGACTTTCCATCCAGACTAGAATCTCTTCATGTTTCCTTCTTTAACATCATCCTTTAGTTTCTGTTTGCTGACAGAAAATGTCAAACATTTTCTCCTGTTTCCTGTTTTCACATCTTCATCTTTTTGGGTTCAGTCTAAGATTCTTTGATCTGTTTTTAAATCTTTAAATGCCCTGGCCCCCTCCTATCTTTCAGAGCTTCTCCATCTTCATGCTCCCACTCACCCTCTTCGGTCAGCTGAGTTGCTGCTGTTAGATGTACCGAGGTCTCGGTGGAAGATGTGAGGGGATAGAACATTTTCTGTGGCGGCCCAAAGTTGTGGAACTTGCTGCCACCGTACATTAGACAGGCCTCATCTCTGGCACTTTTTAAGTCCTTGTTTGTCCCGGCGTTCCACCCTTTATGAGCCACTTTGTTGTTTTAAGTCTTATTTTTTCTGATATTTATATGGTTTTTAATGTTCATTGTTGTGATCGTTCTTATGTTTCATATTTGTTTTAATGTTCTCACTTTTTTTCCCAATTGTGAGACCTAATTTCTGCTTTTACCTCTGTTCAGTACTTTGTATCAGCAGCTGCTGTGTTTGAAGCGCTTTACAAATAAAGTTGACTTTCATCTGATTTACTTTCAGTCTTTTTTTCGTGCAAATAAAAGAAATATTTCCACTTCTGCTTTATTAAAGTTCTCCCAGCAGCTGAGATCTAACATGATGGCGATGAAGATGATGGTCTGCTGCCCCATCCCTCCAGCTGAAGGCAGCTTCCTCTTCCTCACTGCTGTCTGACTGCATTCATCTGACACTGATTTGAAACAGAAACTCAGAGCCAATCAGAGGAGGAGCAGCTGATGATGGAGAGGAGGATTTCAGTTGATGTTCAGATGAATGATGTGTGTTTCCTCTGCAGATGAAGGGAGAAAGTGTGTGTGAGCTGATGTGAATTCAGCATCATGGATCAGTGTGAGGACAGAGAGGAGGGAGCCCCTCCCTCTAAAAGCACTCAGAGGTGAGATGAGCATCTCTAACTGTCCATGACTCTTCTCCATGTCAGAGATCACAACTCACACCAAACATCTGGATTCACAGGAACCAGCCTGGACCTGGACCTGGACCTGAAGTCAGACCTGAACCCAGCTGTGTGTCCATGAAGAGTTACCGGTCGATGGATAAGATTATTGATTTCCGAGCTGGTGTTTCCTCAGAGCAACAGTGAGTATCTGTCCGTGTTCAGTGGAGGTTGGATCATATTTCAGATGAAAACTAGTTTCAGTTGAATCATTTCTTGATGTCATTTCTGCTAGGGCTGGAAAATTAATCAAATTTTAATCGTGATTTCAATTTTGCCTTTTCACAATTAGAAAAACACTGTAATCGAAGAAAACGATTAATCCTGAGGAGAGGGAAGAAGAGGAGGGGTGAACAGACTGGTGGAGTTATAGGAAGCAAACTGCAGGGAGTAAAGAACAGGAATGCATGTAGACTGGATACAGATCTGGGCATGAAAAAGTTCCTCCTTTTTCTGCCAGAAGTGGTGCACTAATAGTGCACCATTACTGCACTATCACTGGCTGAACGACTTGTCCCGCAAATATGCCATCATGTACGGTGTCCAAACTTGGCGTGTGGAAACATTCTTGTTCCGGGCGTTCATTTATGCTCTGAAATCGTTTCCCCTGGGCACACAGGCGTTTCTCTGTGCGATTGAATTAGCAGACAAGTCGCTGGTAAGTTGCTAGTAAGTGGCTGTCAGTCGGCTGAAAGGGGAACTTTTTCATGCCCAGGGGTCTCATTTATAAAGCTTGCTTACGCACAAAACAGGGCTTGAAAGTGGCGTAAGTGATTTTCCACGCAAAGTTTCTGATTTATAAAAACAAACCTGACGGGAGAATGTGCGCACCGGTGCGTACATTATGAACTTTGCGCACGAACATTTTGGAGACGGGGAAACTGGCGGCACCGCTGGTGAGATGATGAACTTAAGCCACGCTCATGCAATTAATCATTAATATCAGACTGCAGACCCTCGTAAACCCTCGTATGGTCCTCAATTAAGCCATACAACCCATAAGCACCCATTCAGGACTTACAGCACAGTGTGTTCGAAGTGTATGTTCATCTTCAAATTATGTAGCAATGACAAGTTTATCTATAAAGCAAATTAATGTACAGGATAATTCAAAATGCTTTACATAAAACATAAAAAGCATTGCAGCAGTGGTGCAGAAGAGAAAAAATCTAAACGTAAAAGAATAAAAGATCATTGTCCCATTAATTGTGACAAGCTTTATAGCAATTACTATAATTACTGAGTAAACATAAATACTGCAGTGACACTGTTGCGTAATGCTTTACAATGGATGCGCTGGCATTGCTTGAAGACGATGCCAATGGCAGGATCAGGATGGAGAGAGTCTTTAGAGACCATGAGGATTTTCTGGCCCATGATGATGACCAGCTAATAATCACATTTACTTTTGCAGCGCTTTTGTCTATGAACTGGACCCAGATACCCCGACCACCGAAACCGTGCCCACCCCGACGCATCAGCAGCTGCTGACCACAGCGCACTCCTGTGGAGCCATCAACCTCAGCAAAGACCGGCGGAGGTGTTTACAGGCGAGGGGAGGGCACGTGAGGGGGAATTGCGCTGCACCACACCAAACAGGTGTTCTGTGTTCTGAATACAGTCGCTCTGACAGCGTTTCCTCCACAGCGACTTCTGGAACAGACCTCCGTCACATCATCACCGCCACAACAACCACCTGCTGTCACTCAGCAGTCTTACGTTTATCTGCGTTTCCTGTGACGCCCAAATAAAATGATTTTGTGAGGCTCCACTTCACCAACAAGCAGCTCCACTTCCGTCTCCGCGAAATTACGTTTAAATCTCTTTTCGATCGCCACAATTCAGTTTCAAATGCCCCAGATCAGCTGGCTCATTTATATGCAGAAACATCCATGAGGTACTTTGCATTGACCATCTATGGTAGAATGTGGGCGTGTAGGAGGCGGAATATGAGCCAAATTCACCTGCGCTAACTTCCAGGAAGAGTGTGATTTATAAAGGGAAAATTGCTTGAATCTGTGCGTACGCACGGTTTTATAAATCTGAATATTTTTTGGCGTACGCAAACTTTTGGTTTTGGGCGTACGTACACTTTTAGTAAAGATCCTACGCAAAGTTTTATAAATGAGACCCCTGAACTGTCTTCATTTTTATCGCTATCATTATTTTAAATAATATTCTTATTTTACTCCTTTACTTGTTTCTAATTTATTTCTGGTTTTTATTTTTTAAGTTATATTTGAAATTGAGTTTTGGTGGTTCAATAAATACTTTTTATAAAAATCAACAAATAATTGTTCATATTAATCATGATTCCCATATCAGTCAAAATAATCGTGATTATAATTTTTTTTCCATAATCGTCCAGCCCTAAATTCTGCTTCATGTTTGGAATATGATAGTTTCTGATTTGTCTTCCAGATTCTTGTTTTAATAAAATGCTGTTGAACAATTTCAGAGTTCAGTAGTGAAATTATTAAACCATCTTTATTCAAAGGTTTGAACCACAACCAGGACCAGGATCCAGCTGTGTGTCCTTTAAAAGCGACGTGTCAAAGGATCATAATCCTGATTTCAGCTCAGAGGAACGGAGGTGAGCTGGGTGTAAATGTTGTATCAGTCAATGTGAACAGTTTTTTATTCCAACATGTGTTTCAGCTCTTTCCCACATTTCTATGCTCAGATGTGACACTGATTTAATCTTCACTTCTTTACTAAATGAGCTCAAATCTCCAGATAAAAGCTCCAATAATAAAACAGTGTGATAAACATGTGAGGAAAGTTTTCAGGAGGATTTCTCAGTAGTTTCAGATTTACTGTGTCTGAGTTCAGAGAGCTGCAGAAAGTGGGAGCTCTCATTTAAAAAGCTGACAATCATCAGCAGGGGTCTCATTTATAAATGTTGCATATGCAAAAAACAGGGCCTGAAACTGGTGTAGTCAGTTTCCAGCAAAAAGCAAACTTGATGGGAGGAGAATGTGCATCTTTCATGTTAACGCTGACCCATGCGTACACTGGTTTTGGAGACTGGGGGAACTGGTGACACAGATGGTGAGGTGGGGAACTGAAACCAGACTGCATCATGACTCCTCATGTGGCTGCATAGGGTAGGGATGTATATCGTTATGATTTTATTGATGCTGATACCAATATTGATTCTTCTTATGTATACTGATATTTATAGATACTCTTATTGAGTATCATTTATCCAGAATCTTAACTCGTTGACTGCCAGACCTTTTGCGAGCAGAGCGCTCCATATTGCCAGGGCTTTTAAGCATTTTCACTGAATTTGGGAGATCCACAGAGTACTGTGTACTATGCCAGTACAAACACTGAATGTACCAAGGGAAAGCTTAGATTAGATTAGACATAGATTAGATTAGATTAGCTTAGACATGCACCCCCCCCCTCCCCCGCAGGAAACAACCGCGTGCTGTTGACTTACTTTCACTTTCAGCTGGCGCACTTCGCTGCTGTATTTCCATCTATGAATGTGTCTTCGATCGATCATGTCTGTCACCGATCACTTTTTCCACCTCCTAAACTGCTTCGATTACAACCGGTCGCCATGTTCTCTCCCCCCAGCAGCAGAATCCAGCATACTTCTTGGGCTAACAGCCGTTAGCAAGGTAACACAGGAAGCATCATAGAAGCGCATCACTTCCTGGTAGGTTTTTTAAAGATGATCAGCACTTGGTTCTCTCTGACAAGCTCCGCCAGAGATTAAAACAGCTCCCCCAATTAAAACCCTTAATTAACGTGGAAACCCGTGATTGGCAGTTAACATTCGCATTTGAATTAACGTGGAAACACGTGAATGACAGCCAGTGAGTTCATGGTACCCGATATAGTTAATATTAGGAACCAGTACCAAACAGTATCAGTACTTGAAATATCCGTAGCATGGGGTTCTGTCACTATGCCTCCAACTGATTTTGCGTCCTGGCTACACGGCTGCAGATGTGCCTTTGACTGACTGGTTAGTGCACACGACTCTTAGAGGCTAAGGATCAAACCCCGCCCGGACTCTCCTTCTGTCCTGCCACATTCTCAAACATTTAATGTCCCTTTATATCAAATTTGAATCATAGATTGACTTCCTCATTAGGATTCAGACTGCTGTACCACGCCAAAAAAATGTGTTCTGTGTTCTGCACAAAGTTACATTGAGATGGTTCCCTCAGCGTGACTTCTGGCACAGACCTCTCCATCACATCATTCACTGCTGCAACAACGTGCTGCCACTCAGCAGACTTTCCTTTATCTGTGATTCCACTATGACGCCTAAATAAAACATTTCTGCAAGACTCCACCTCACCAACAAGCACCTCCACTTCAGTCTCCATGAAATTAGGTTTTATTGTCTCTTCAGTTGTCACAAATAAGTTGTACATGCCACAGATCAGCTGGCTTATCTATAGACCTATGCAGAAATATCCATAAGGTACTTCGTACTGACCATTTATGGTAGAAGGTGGGGGTGTTGTGGGCGAGGTATCAGCCAAATTCACCTGCACAAACTTCCAGAAAGATGGTGATCTATAAAGGGGAACTGCTTCAACCTGTAGGCACGCCCGGTTTTATAAATCTGAATATTTTTGGCGTATTCAAACTTTGTGTTTTGGGTGTACGTACACTTTTGTAAAGATCCTATGCACAATTATATAGACCTATCTGACGGGCGTTTTGTATATTGTGCGGCCATTCCTTAGGGTTCTAGTCGTAATTACCTTTTATATGCTAACATGCTAAAAGGATGCTAAAAAGAAATACTAAAATGTTTGCAAAGTTTGTTACATTTCTACTTTGTTATGTGTTTAGCTTTGGGTATTGATTAAAGGTAGAGTCTGAAGATCCCCCCCCCCCCCCCCCCCCCACCCCACACACACACACCGTTTCTGTTTGCAAACAACAGCATTCAAAGTGAACGCCCCTCCCTGTCCGTCTAATGGCCGCCTCGTTCTTCAGCCTTTTCAGCTTCAAGCCTCCTTCAGAGCTCAGAAGCGGGTAAAAGCCAAACCATTATTAACCCTGGTTTTCCAGCGTGCACTATCTAAAGCTCTTACCTTTTCTTCGGTGCATCCGCCGTTTTCTTTCTTTCTTTCTTTTTTTTCCTTTGAGAGTTGGAGTGACTGGTGTCTGCTCCAATCATGAGCTTATTCCCACACAGCATCATGATTTAAGGTGAGGTTGAGATGGATTTCACTTGCACAAGTCTATGTTTATTTTCAGAGGAGGTAACTTCGGACTCTAGCTTTAAGGACTGTACAAATCAAGTCGCCCAGATGGGTCCTGCAGATGAAACTAAAGCAGTGGCCTGCAGGACAAAATTGGCCTGCCACCAATAATAGCTGCCTCGCCAGATGGTTTCCTTCTTAAAAAAGGTTGACTTTTCTGTTCAGCACAGCAAAGCAGCCAGACTATCATTCTGCTGCTACGATGCTGGACAGGACAAGTAAGAAAAAAAAGTTGACTGTGTTCGTGCAGTTATGTCTCACTACTCAGACATGGTGATGTTTACTGCACTGTCCCTTAAGGTCAGAGAAGCACAACAAGTCAGCTGATCTGATACAGCACCAGTCAGAGCAGGGAGGGAGGGGGAGGTGGAGAGCGGGAGAGAGATGTTGGGAGCAGAGAAAGTTGGATATGAGAGGAAACTGTTTTACTCTCAATGTTTTGCTTCAAGTTTCACCACTAACCAGCACCCAGCTCCTCTAGTTGCAGCAGAGTCCCGTCTGCTTCACCTCAGTGGGGTGAAGTGGAGAGTTA
>JALJCO010005939.1:0-46258 GCA_023101725.1 Atherinomorus stipes
CTGAAAGATATACCGTCACCGCCCCCACACCGAGACACAGGCACCCAAGACATCAATACCGCAAGAGCAACCACACAAAAGATACAGATCCCCCCGCACCCGCCCCGCATACAAAGCCCCGGAAGCCACAAACAAAACCGCACCCCCCACCAAAGCGCCCGGCCCCAACCAACCCGCAGCCACACCGCACCACACCGACACCAAGATGCCCGGCACGAACACCGAGATACGAACCTCCGCCCACACCGCCCAGCCCTACCCAACACCTCCATGTACCCCCCCCCCCACACACACACATACACCCACCCACTCCGCTCTCCGACCTTACATACCCACACTCACTCCTCCCTCCACCCCCAACACTCTCCTCCCTCTACCGTCCACACCTACCCCCACCTCCTCATACCCTCTAACACACACATGCACTCCCCCCACATAACTGCACCAACCCCTCCCTACCCCCACACATACGCCCCCACCTCCCTATACCCCCCAATGCCCCATACAGTCCCCCCCTTACATGTCCCGCCCCGCCCATCCCTCTGACCTATCACAGTCCCGCCCTTCCTTCCTTCAGCCCCTCATGACCATCCCTACTAGACACTCACGAGCATGCCCCTCCTTCCTCCATCCCCCCTTTCCTCCAACCACTTACCCACATCTCCTCCCTCTTCCAGCCCAAGTTCCTCCCTCCCACATTTCCTTTTTCACACTCTCATTCATTATTCTCACATACCCACCTCTCTCTTGCCCATGCCCTCGTGCCTCCTGAGTGGTAGCTCGGGCCGGGGAAGGAGCCGTGAGCTCCAAGCCCCCAACACGTTCCCCCCCCACCACCCACCCCCCCATCCCCCACCCCCGGACGCAGCAGGCCAGGCATCCCCCAGGCCAGCAGATCCCCCGCAATGCAGCCAGCCTTAACCACTGGCGCGTGAAGCAGCCACTGTCCCCCCCCTACCCCAGTAGCGCCCGGGAGACCGGGGTATGAAAGGACCCTGTCCCCCCCCCCCCCCCCCGCTCATGACTGTGTGTGTTAGATGTGTGTTGTTTGCAGTTAAAACTGAGGGGCAGTGCCAAGTCATGCCGGGAGTGGGGTCGCGTAGGGGCATGACCCCCCAACCGGCCCCTCCCTCCTTCCACACACTATATGGCCCGCCCTCAGAAGTGGTTGTGAGCTGTTGTTATTTTATGTGTTTAGGTGTCTAAGGGCCTGATTTACAAAGACTCCAAATTGCGGGTCTAATGTCTTTGCCTCGCAAAAAAATAGCGTGCGCTGTCATTTTAGCGTTTGCGGGTGATCTACAAAGATTACACGCGCAATCTGTAACAGGCGCAAACAGCAGGATTTAAATGAGGATTTAGCGTGCGCTCTCCCTGCGCCACGGAAAGTTCAGAAGAGCATGTGGTAAACGCAAAATGAAATTCATCCTGATAGAGAGATGTTATTTTCAGAGATATAATGAGGCAAATAAAAAACAGAATATAAGATAAATATGAAGAGTTCATTTGCAAAAAAAAGACAAACGCCATTTAGAAAAAAACGGAGTTAACTGCTTTTGCAAATAAACTCTTCATTTACTTTTTGAATATTTTCAGAAAATCAAGCTCACGTGAAGTAGAGGGTTTTAATGATGTAAAATGGAGATAGGACGTTTGTACTCAACAGCAACAAAAGCAGTTAACTCCGTTTTTCCACAGTGGCGTTTGTCTGTTTTTGCAAATGAACTCTTCATAATAACTATAAATAAAAATAATGCAGAAGGTTTCTCTGTGGGTCGTAAGAAGAGGCCAGTTTAAGGACGTGGATAAGGACACGCTGTTGAAGATGATCTGATATTACGCACAGACTGCGCGCTCTTTGGCACAATGCCAGGCGCGGGACCTGCGTAATTGCCCCCCACCCCATGCAAAACTCAGTAAAAAAAAAATAGTATCATTAGTTTGTGCGACGTTACTGGTTATTTTCACTGAGTTTTTTGTGGGGTGGGGGCCAACTTCACGCAGCAACCTCAGAACCGCAGCAGCAGTCGCTGCGGCGTGGAGGAGCAGGAGATGATTTTAATTTAAAAATATGCCATTGGCAAAAAGTAAAAGAAAATAAAAAGACATAATTAATGTCAGCTTTAACTACCAGCTGCAGATGTTCTGGTTCATGTCTAGAATAACGTGTTTAACAGTGATGTTGATTGTTATTTAATTAAATAATGAAAACTTGACGTGTCGCCTGAACACATCATGAAAAATGATTCTGACCCGATGTCTGCAGTCCTGTGTGCAGCATTCTTTCAGCCATCAGTGCGTAAAGCTGCCAGTTATACCTGCTTTTCAGACGTGCTAAATTACACGCCATCTTTTGCCCCCGCTTTCCTTTGAACAGTTGATAGATCACATTGCGCGTGTTAAACTGAGGTTTTGCATAGTCTCCTCCCAATATTTTGCGCCTTCTGGCAGAAACGCCCATTTTGCATATTCATCTGCAGCAGATGCGCAAAATGGACAGCGGCGCTATTTTGCCCCTTGACAGGCGCAAACCTCCTTTTGCCCTGCTTTGTAAATCAGCTCTGGCGGATTATTGCGTGCGTAATGAAGATAGCGCCTGTTTTAACAAGCGCAAACCTTTCGTAAATCGGGCCCTAAGTGTGGTTAAAACTGGGGAGCGGGCTGTCTCTAGACGTGGCAAGCAAAGGCACTTTGGTGCCCTCCCTCACCACGCCCGCTTGACACGCACCCTCCCCAAAACCCTACGTGTGTGTGTGAGGTAGAGCAGGGGGGGGAGAGGTCTTGGGAAAGGAGACCAGGGGGTATGAATTCCCCCCTGAAGAAGAGCCGGCTACCGGCATTAGGTACCCCTGCCTCCCGGGATCCCCCAGGGCAGAAGGGGGCAGGCACGGCCGCCCCCACGGCCCGGCGACCGGCGTTCACCACAGAGGGGCCCGCCTCGGCCCCCTGGAGGCGCTCGACCACCCCAGGCCAGGGAGGGGGAAAAGGGACGGGAGCGGAAAGGGTCGGCGGAGGGGCCAGAGTCACCGGCCCAACATCCCCAGGCCTCGCAAACCCCAAGAGGCACGCAGAGCTGCTAATTTTTTTTTTTCCCCTTCCCTTTCCTCCCCCACTCTATTGTATCACCCCTAAACCCTACTTCAAAACACCCAACAACTTTACCCCCGTCAACACTCCCCCATCCCATCCTCCTCCCACCCCTCCTGTATAGCCAGTTAGTCCCCGCACATCCGCCCCCTCAGTGTCCATGCCCCCCCTCCAAACCCAAGCCTGCACCCCCACCCAGGCCGCGACACACACAATCCCCCAACCCCGCCAGAGCCACCACCCACCCACCCATCCACACACACCCCCCACCCACCCAGCCGCCCCGCATCCGATCCCCCCACAGATCCACCCCCGCTCCCCACCCAAGCCCCCCCAAACCGACACACACAAACCCCACCAATGCACCACCACCCCCACACCCAAACACCCATCCCCATGCACCCCCCACCCACCCACCCACCCATCTCCACACACCCCCACAGGCAACCACACACACACACAACCGCATTCACGCCCCCCCTCCAGTCACACACCCACCCACACACACCAAGGACGGGGACCACGGGGCCACCAGCCCCCCCCACGCCACAAGTCCACCGCCCCCAGCCCCCGGACCACGCGAGACCAACCCGCATGAGACCACCCGCGCAGGCCAGCCCCAACCGACACAGCGGCCGGGCGGGACAGGCACCCGGCGTGGAAAAGACCCGGCCACCCCGCAACCCCCTACCTCCACACACTAGAGCTGAACGATATGGACAAAACCCTACACCCCGACATCCACGCCAGACACCCCAACACCGACACGACATGACACGACTATGGGTCCGCCGAAACCCAAGCACCACGGCGGAAAGCGCAGCTCCGTCCGCGTCCCCCAGAGCCCCATACGCAGGACAAGCACAGGGGAAATCCACACCCCCTACATAGCCGCTCCCGCGACACCAACATCCCGAATGCCCACATCCCGACACAGACACAACAACGATACACCCCCCAGCCCCACCACACACACACCCCCACCACCACACACACCCGCACGCCCACAGCAGAGGCGCCCTGGCCCCCGGCGCAGTGACTAGACGTCACCAGGTCGTGAGGACTGGCCAAAACCAGAGGAGGCACGTCCCGCCGGCCCGCCCCCCCCAGCGCCCAGCCGGGTCCCCCGGCCCCGGAGGCAGGAGCCACCCCGGAGCACCGGGGCCCAGGACCCCCCCGCCCCCCCCCGCCCCGGGACGACCCCGGCCACCCGGCGCCAGCCGACAGCCACCGGCCAGGGCCCCACCAGCGACCCGCCCACCGCCGCAGAGCAGCCCCAACCGCTGACCCCCATGCCCCCCATCGGGCTGGATGCAGCCCCGCCCCAGCGGCGAGGCAGCCCAGACCCCCCCAAGTCAACCGCCAGGGATCCATAGCCATCAAGTACTCGCCAGCACCCAACCCCCACATCGCCGAGGCCGCTCTCCTACACCAACGTTAAGTGATGGAGCTAATCACAGGGGACCAGAGGGAGTGGAATTCATCTAACTGGTTCTTAGAGGAGGCAGACATCGTCTCAATACTGATATGGTCTACTAAGAAATTCCTAAACTGGCTAATTCTCAGATTATTTTTGGATTTCCAGTTTACCAAGATAGTTTTCTTTGCAATACATAATACAGTAAGTATCATATGTTTCGTTTTTTAAACTTTGATAAGTAATAATGAGATGTGCGTGTTATTCCAGTGTGGCTTGCCATTAAAGCCAGTTTCTGGAGATGAATAATCGTTTAAATTAATGCTCAGATATTAAAAAAAAAAAAAAAAAAAAGTAAAAAAAACGAGTTGTAAATCCAGATATTCACGTTGCTTTCATGTTGACAGGTAGAATGTAATTGGGACTGGGTCCCCAAGCAATGGCGGCGCCGCAAGATGGCGCAACACACAAAATGCTGGGCTGTTTACTTGATAGTAATTGAAGCAAATGAACTACATAGAATAATAGAACTACGTAGAATGATAAGCTGCTGTCTGAGTCAACCGTTTCTGAACAGAGAGACAAAGATGACAGACCATAAACAGGAACTCTGATCAATCAATCAATCACTCAAATTTTATTTATATAGCCCTTTTCATGCATAACAGCTTTACAAAGTGCTTCACATATTAAAAAAACACATTCCATCAACAGTCCCCCAAATTTATCTCAAACAGCATACATACACATACTCACTCTGGACATTCACATGGCCTCATCAGTGCAAAACAGATCATATTATACCCTTAAAACCCCAGAAAAGTGAAATTTGATGTCATGGCACCTTTAAAACATAAATTAACTGTTGTTTATCACATCTTTGGAAAGCTGAGTTCAATTTCTCTAGCCACACCCAGGCCTGATTACTGCCACACCTGTTCTCAATCAAGAAATCACTTAAATAGGACCTGCCTGACGAAGTTTAGTAGACCAAAAGATCCTCAAAAGCTAGACATCATGTTGCGATCCAAAGAAATCCAGGAAAAAATGAGAAACAAAGGAATTGAGATCTATCAGTCTGGAAAAGGTTCCAAAGCCATTTCTAAAGCTTTGGAACTCCAGAGAACCACAGTGAGAACCATTATCCACAAATGGTGAAAACATGGAACAGTGGTGAACCTTCCCAGGAGGGGCCGGCCAACCAAAATGACCCCAAGAGCACAGTGACGACTCATCCAAGAGGTCACAAAAGACCCCAGAACAACATCCAAAGAACTGCAGGCCTCACTTGCCTCAATTAAGGTCAGTGTTCATGACTCCACCATCAGAAAGAGACTGGGGGGCAAAAATGGCCTGCATGGCAGAGTTCCAAGACCAAAACCACTGCTGAGCAAAAAGAACATAAAGGCTCATCTCAGTTTAGCCAGAAAGCATCTTGATGATCCCCAAAGACTTTTGGGAAAATACTCTGTAGACTGACGAGACAAAAGTTGAACTTTTTGGAAGGTGTAGGTCCCATTACATCTGGTGTAAAAGTAACACGGCATTTTAGAAAAGGAACATCATACCAAAAGTAAAATATGGTGGTGGTAGTGTGATGGTCTGGGGCTGTTTTGATGCTTCAGGACCTGGAAGACTTGCTGTGGTAAATGGAACCATGAATTCTGCTGTCTACCAAAAAATCCTGAAGGAGAATGTCCGGCCATCTGTTGGTGACCTCAAGCTGAAGCACACTTGGGTTCTGCAGCAGGACAATGATCCAGAACACACCAGCAAGTCCACCTCTGAATGGCTTAAGGACAAGAAAATGAAGACTTTGGAGTGGCCTTGTCAAAGTCCCCACCTGAATCCCATTGAGATGCTGTGGCATGACCTTAAAAAGGCAGTTCATGCTGGAAAACCCTCCAATGTGGCTGAATTACAACAATTCTGCAAAGATGAGTGGAACAAAATTCCTCCACAGCGCTGAAGAAGACTCACTGCCAGTTATCACAAATGCTTGATTGCAGTTGTTGCTGCTGAGGGTGGAACAACCAGTTATTAGGTTTAGGGGGCAATCACTTTTTCACACAGGGCCATGTGGGTTTGGACCCCCCGCCACCTCCTGGAATAAAAATCTCCATTTAAAAACTGTATTTTGTATTTACCTGTATTATCTTTGTCTAAACATTTGCATTTGTTTGATGATCTGAAACACATAAGTGTGCAAATAAAAAGGAAAGCAGGAAATGGGCAAACACTTTTTCACACAACTGTATTTGCCAATTTTCAGCATAAATCGTCTCCTTCAGAACCAAAACAGAGAAGGTGCTGAAGTGTATACTCCTCGGGCTACGTAGGTGCGAGTGTGGAAGGGGCATTAGTTCACCTGTGCCTCAGCCTGGCTGTGTTCACAGAAACAGAAACGAGTAAGGCCAAAAAAGAAGTTTGGCTAGTTGTAAAACTTTATTTCCCTTAACTGCTTAAGATTTTAATTCACAATCAGGGATGCATTTAAAAGCAGCATTTTATGATTTTGAAATACTAAACAGCATCAACTTTCTGAGATGATGTAATGTGAAAACATTGTTGCATTATTCATCACAAATGTTCATGTGACATGATGGAGGGAGGAGAGACCTTAGTGTGAGAGAAAGAAGATAAAAGACAGTGAGGAGAGATAAAGAGTGATCAGCTGCTCCTGATGATGGATGGAGCTGATCTCTGCTTTCCACAACTCAACTCCTCCTGCAGGAAAACCATCCGTCCTCCATCACTATCCATCCTTATTTACTGTGGACTGTCCTCCATCTCTCTGCTCACTGTGACTCTGAACCTGCTGGTCATCATCTCCATCTCACACTTCAGGTCCTCACTCATAGAATCTCTTTATGTATCTGACAGCATGGAACTGTGACAGAATAACATGGTGATGATGCGCCTTTAACTGATGATTGTGTTTCTGCTTTATGTCTCCAGGCAGCTCCACACCCCCACCAACCTCCTCCTCCTCTCTCTCGCTGTCTCAGATTTACTTGCTGGGTGTTATTTGTTCTGTCAACTGATGTTTATAGATGATTGCTGGTATCTTGGTGACATCATGTGTTCTCTCTTGACTGCTTTTGACTTCATTATCACCAATGTTTCCATAGAGATTATGGTGCTCATATCAGTTGATCGCTATGTGGCTATTTGTTATCCTCTACATTATCCCACCAGAATCACTCCTAGAACAGTTCAGATCTGTGTGTCTCTGTGTTGGATATGTACTGTTGTCTATGTTGCTGTGATAATGAGAGATAACCTGAAACAACCAGGACGGTTTAATTCCTGCTTTGGGGAGTGTGTGATTAAGGCTGGTTTCATTGAAAATGTGGTAGATCTTATTATAATGTTCATTATTCCCATCACCGTCATCATCCTTCTGTATGTGAGGATATTTGTGGTGGCTGTGTCTCAGGTTCAGGCCATGCGCTCTCATGCTGCAGCCGTCACCCTCCAGCGTTCAGGGAAAACATTTGTTAGGAAATCAGAGCTTAAAGCAGCTGGGACTCTTGGGATTGTTGTAGCTGTTTTCTTCACATGTCTCTTACCGTATTACTGTGAGGTACTCGTAAGTCAAACCACTCCTTACAAGGTTTCATCGTTGTCCTTTGAAATATGTTTGTTCTATTTTAATTCCTGTCTCAACCCTCTGATCTATGCTCTTTTTTACCCCTGGTTTAGAAAATGTATAAAACTCATCATCACATTTGAGGTAGTGATGCATGGCTCCCGAGATGCAAACATACAGCAACATTACTGAAGGAAATGAGACTAAGTGTAGTGATAGAAAACTACTTTAATGTAAACCCTTATTGAGAATATGCTGCTGGTAAGTTTTAAAGGTGTTATGACTGATCATGTTAAATTTCTGACAAATATGAAAACATCTTCCTTTCAAAGAGGTGATTATTATTGTATAAAGTTACCTGCAGATTGGGTAACTGTGAGCATAATAATAATAATCATAATACATTTTATTTATGTAGCACTTTTCATTAAACTCAAAGCTGCTGTACATTTCGTAAGATAAATGAACAGTTAAAGTATAAAAAAAACAGTTAAAAACAATATAAAATACAGTACAGTTCAATAATAATAATAAAAAAGGTCAAAATTAAAACATAGCAGTCCAAGAATGTTAGGTGATGAAAGTGGATCGAAATAGGTGAGTTTTAAGTTCTGATTAGAAAGCGGCGGGGTCTGTGGTGCTGCGGATGGGCTGAGGGAGAGAATTCCAGAGGGTGGGGGCAATGACAGAAAAGGCCCTGTCCCCCCAGGACCGGGGGGCCAGGTTCGGTGCAGTGAGGCCAGTGAAAGAGAACAGGGGTGATGTGGTCTTGGGAGCGGGTGTGGGTGAGGAGGTGCACGGCAGAATTTTGGATATACTGAAGTTTATTAAGGGGGGGTGGGAATGCTATAAAGCAGTGCTTCTCAACCTTTTTTGAGTCAATGCCCCCTTGCCCAATATCCAGGTCCCCTACTGCCCCCCAACATTAAAATGTAGGATAAAGCAATGTTCACACTGCTTGTCTTAACACGATTTCTGCTCTGCAGAGATCTGTTTTAGTGATTGTTCATTTGAATTTAAACATGACCATCATGAGTCTACTCTGAGGTGTTGTACATTGTTTTAAACATTATTTACATTTTACTCGATCCCACCCCCTCTGCTGCAGATTGTGAAGTCTATCTCATTTCAGCGACGTTAAAGTCAGATGAAATGTGACGTGATCACACAGACTGAGGTTACTGGACACATCAGATATCGATCTAATTTATGAAAATACAGAAGACCCAGAGTCTGGGTCTTAGAAATATGACATTTGTGCTGTTCAGATAGGGAAAAAAAGATATGGGTAACATATGGGGGAAAAAAAGGTATTTATCTGTAGTGTGAATGTGGAAGTGTCTTCCCAGAATGTGTAATGTTGACTATTTTGAGCTACACCCAAAAAAATCCAGCAATGAAACTAAAGTCATTTGACAGAACGCAATATGAAAATCAGAGGAGGTCAGGGTTCTCCTTCTTCTTCTTCGCATGATTTTGGGCAGACTAGGTGCCACGTGGCACATTGCTGCCTTTCCATGTGTGGCCAACCAGTGCAACTTCACATATCACACAGCATCCCAGTGGCTGGCAGAAAGTCCGAGAGCGCCCTGATAGCAACGTCTTGGACAGGACTTGCCAGAGTCATTAGCCCAGCAGAACTCCCAGGGGACAGAGCAACTATCTGGAAAAGCTCTGCTCGCTGGCTGCTAAAGAGCGGACACTCTATGAGAACATGTTTAACTGTTTGAGCTTGCTTGCAGTGCTGACACATCCCGTCTGGGTGCTTTCCCAGCTTGACCAGGTCCCACCCAAGTCCACAAGGCCCTAACCTCAACCTAGTCAACAAAGCAGCACCCTTCTTTTCTTTCCCCACAAACACAGTTTTAGGAGCAACTGATGGGCAGATAGAAAAATAATGGCGACCTACCGTCCCTCTCCCACTATCCTGCCATATGGCCAAAATATATTTAACTGCTGATCTCCATTCAAACACCCTGGACACCACCAGAACACACACCTCCTTCCAGCCCACTTCACTGCCATATCAGCAGTCTCATTCCCCACCACCCCAACATAGGAAGGAACCCACAAAAAAGTGACACATCCCCCAGCCCTCTCAATTCTATATACAGGACTGTCTCATAAAATTAGAATATTGTGATAAAGTTCTTTATTTTCTGTAATGCAATTAAAAAAACATGAATTGTTTTAATATTGCTGATTACGGCATACAGCTTAAGAAAACTCAAATATCCTAACTCAAAATATTAGAATATCATGAATTCTAATTTTCTGAGACAGTCCTGTATAGCCCCATTTCCACCCACGGGTCTGGGTCGGGTCGGGTCGGGTCGGGTCAGGCCGGATTGGGTGGTTTTTTTGTACGGATACAAACCACACATGACAGAAATAAAGGAGTCACCCCTGCTTTCTTTTTACGCCGGATCACGCGGGTAGTGACAGATTTTTCAGTGAATCAACAGATTGCTGTGTGTTCACTCCACCTCTTTGGGCCGAGGTTAGGTTTTATTTGTGAACAGCATCATAGACATCCATAGAAACCAGTACTGCTGCTGCACATGAATCACACCAAGTTAGCGAACTCTGATGGATCAGCTGGTTGTTTCACTGCAGGTTGCACAGGCGTTTATTTCAGCTGTACAGTTGCCTAAAATCCACAAAGTTACACTACTTTAAAAAAAAAAAAGGGAAAAAAAAAAAGATTTAAGCCAGTCATCTTTATAGACTGGGGGTGACATACAGCTAAAAGTCAGAATAGAAACAGGTCTGTCTGAGCTGAGACACAGTGGACAACTCTGGGAACACAACACTTGCGCTACCAGGTGAGCTAAACACCACCCACCAATGCTGCATGCGGATTACATCCAGAGGATCTGACTGACTGCTGATGCGTGCAGCGAACCATCAGGAGGAGAAAAAATCCGCCATGTGGAATTTCCAGCCCTACTCTTGCCTGCAGATCTGGAAAAAAAAACTGCCGTACAACGCCATACCCCTACGCTTAGTAAAAACACACACTGCTGCTGCGTTAGCTGCGGGCTCAATGTAACGCAGACACCATGCGACTATAAATCCAGCTTTAATTATCCAACGTCGAGTACCTATCTAAGCATGTAGCTAACAACATGACCTAAAGAAACTCACTTCTACTGAGCGTTGGCAGGAGAACAAAACACAAATAAAACCACAAAAACTTTTTTAAAAAACATGAAAGCTGTCTTTCCTTTTTTGTTTGTGTTTAAAACCGTCGGCACACTCATGTCCCACATCACATTATGCTGCATTCACATGCATAGCAAATGTCTGACAACAGCGTATCCTACTGCTATCGCCTCTGGAGCCTCATTTGCGTTTGCAGTATGAATTTGGGAAATGGCCCTCGTTTCTCCAGACTGTGGTTGATATAAGTGTCAATAATTAAAATCAAATCAATAGATTACCAACTTCCCCTTAGAACACGCCAATGCCCCCCCCCCCTTGTAAGAATACAGCTCCCAGTATCCCCTGATGGGCTCTGAACGTCTCTGTTGCAGTAATCAATACGGGATGTAATGTGAGCATGGATGAGTATTTCAGCTGTAGGGAATATAAGGGAGGGGCGGAGGCGGGGGATGTTTTTAAGATGATGAAAAGCTGTTTTGGTGACAGATTTAATGTGGTGGGTGAAGGTGAGTTTTGGATTAAAGATGACACAGAAGTTACGGTCGTGGGATGAGGGTGACGGGATGGAATTATCAAATGAAAGACAAAAATCTTTGAGAGTAGAGGTGAGGGATTCTGGATTGATGAGGAGAACGTCTGATTTGCCAGAGTTCAGCTTGAGAAAATTGTTTTGCATCCAGTGGTGGATATCAGAGAGAAAGTTAGATACAGATCTGGGCATGAAAAAGTTCCTCTTTTTTCTGCCAGAAGTGGTGCACTAATAGTGCACCATTACTGCACTATCACTGGCTGAACGACGTGTCCCGCAAATACGTCATCACGTACAGTGTCCAAACTTGGCGTGTTGAAACGAGCTTGCTAACGCTAGCTGGAGTGTAGTCTGCATCATTGAAGTGCCGACTACAGACATACGTGCAACCTTGTTTTATTTTAAATTTCGGTCCTTCACTCCGACAAATCGCTTTCATCCACTTCTTCCTTAGTGTCAGGTGTGTGGGGCAGGGACGTTGGGGTGGGGGCTGGCCTGCTCCTGGGGGGGTGTCGTCTGGGGGGTCCGGTCCTCCTGGGTTTAGGTTGGGCCGCCCTGGTCGGGTGGGGGACTGCTCCTGGGCGCTTGGGCCCTGGGCCCGGCGCTGTCCCTGCCCCAGGGGGCGCCCGGTGGGGTCGGCAGCTGCTGGTCTTGGTCCGCTGGGGCCTGGGCCCCCAGACCACGGGGGGCTCTGGCTGGGGCCGCCTTTTGCCGCCCTTTGGGGGATGCATGTCCGTTCTTTTGAGAGAGGGGGGGGGGGGGGGGGGGCTGGGATCTGGGCCTCTGGGTGGCTGCTGGGGGCCTGGGTCGTGAGCCTTGCGGGCTTCCTCCTCCTTGCAGAGACAAGGCTGCATCTGCTTGACTGTATCACCACGGAGACCCTTTATTATGCATGTTGACACTGTTCCCATTGCTCTGACTAGGTTGTACCTCTTCTCTGTGTAGTTCTGCGTGTGTTTGTATGATCTGAGGATATTTAAGCCACCTGCAGGTCCTCCTGTAGGGGATTGCTTGTTTTGTTTTCCGACAGAGACCTTGGAATGTTGTTTAGGGATCGCTGTGCAGATGTACCAGTGAACTGTGTAAGTGGATTCATGTTTTCTCTCCTCTCTCTCTCTCTCTCTCTCTTCCTCTTCCTTACTCCTTTCTCTCTGTTTCACTTTCTATCATTACCTCTGTTAACTTTCATTTCTCCCTTGTCAGGCCCAGCAGTATGATATGGAATGCTGTTATAGACAAATGTTTAATTAAAGCAATAAAATGAATAAACAGGATATCAAGTGGAGCCTTATGTTCATAAAGCTCCGTTTGGTAAAGCAAAACTGTTCAACAAAATAAAGCAATCAGATTTCCATTCTGCTTGCTTTGATGCTGGACAGGACAAGTAAAAAGAAAAAAAACAAGAAAAAAAATGGCACGAGATTCCTCAGCTCCCTTTGAAAAAGAAAGATGCCTTTTCTCTTGCGCCTCTTGTGTCATGCCTCCATGACATCAGGGCCTGGATGGCCCTGAGTCTCTTAAACTTCAATGAACAAAAGACAGAGGCCATATTTGGACCAAATGGCTCTGGTTGATCTGGGCCCCTTGTCTGCCTCTCTGAAACCAACTGTGACAAACCTGGGTTTTAAAGGAGCTGTATCATGCTTTTCAAATGTTCCAAAAGTCAAATACAGGCATTTATAAGCTAGATATGTTCCCATCGTTACAATAGAAACTAATTTGGTGTTAAATATTAGTTTTTCGATGCATCTAATTTCCAACACGGAAGTAAGATGGCTGACTGTCCTGAACCGCGGAGCTCTCGACCAATTGCAGCATGTTTTACGCCCATTTCATGACGTTGCCCCGGAAGAGACACTTATTCTGAAGGATCACAGAATTGTCTGTAGCACCGGCACCGGCAGCTCTCATGTGGATGTTAGTTGTAAACATTGATGGATAATTACTTCGATCGACGGGATAAAACAGACCAGCCTGTTATGGAGCTGTATGCGCTCGACCCAGAGTTTGATATGGAGTTTGAAGTATACGCAGTACCACAGAAGTACCACAGAGACCCCTGACAAGCAAGTAATTTAGCGAACAAATCATAGGCTAACAGTTAGCGCTGAGCTAAGCAGCACTCACATGGATCTTGTAAACATTGATGGACAATCGGACTCCGATCAACGGGATCAAACAGACCAGCCTGTTATGGAGCTGTATGCGCTCGACCCAGAGTCTGATATGGAGTTTGAAGTACACGCAGTACCACAGAAGCACCACAGAGACCCCTGACAAGTAAGTAAATTAGCGAACAAATCATAGCCTAACAGTTAGCATTGAGCTGAGAGATGTGTTGACTCACCAGTGTTGTTGTCTGTCCATGCGCGTTTTTATAGTAGGAACTGCGTCAGGTTTCAGAAGTAATCCCAGAGAAAAAAACACTTTACTGCCCGAGATTCATGAAGTTGTCAGGAGTGAAGTTCACACACAAAGTTGAGTTTTTTCCTGCTCCTGAAGTTAAAATCCAACCACTTCTGGCAAGTCGATTCATCCAGTACAACAATAAACTCCCGCGCTGAACAAGACCATGCTGAATGTAACTGCATTTTTCCCAACTTGCTGTCCTCTAGAGCTTAAAAAAAAAGAAAAAAAAGGGAAGAAAATTCTCCTGAACTCTGGATCAAACGTCTGTTAGCTGATGGCTGTTTGTCTCTGAGGAAATCTTCCTGCAGGTGTTAGTTTCTTCCTCAGAGAGTGTGTATAGGATTCACTGAGTTTCTGTTCAACAGAGGGCGTCTTGCTACGGTACTGAGCGTGCGCATTTGGACTTTCGTGATTGGTGCCACGTTCATACGTAACGGGGTGGGTAGTCAGCCGTTTGCAGGGAGGTAGCGCTTGGTTTCAATATTCATGTAGATTACTCAAATATGCATGAATGAAGAAAAATAACGATTTAAATAATTTCTTGATGAGGAAATAACACACTGACATGCTGAAAAGCTCTTATAAGTCCATTTTTCATGATAGGGCTCCTTTAAACTGGATCACCACATTAATCATTTCCCCCTCCTCCCAGAGCTCCTGTGTTCCCCGGATTATTTCCTCCACACAATTTAAATCTGTTATTTTGGAAAAACCTGGTACCTGGCTGACGTCTGCATTCATTCCCCCTTGTTTGACTGCTAAGCTCAGCCGTGACAGTTTGTTCATATGTAAATAAGAATCTAATTACTTTGTCTGAGAACCCTCCTGGCAACCTTGAGTGATGCGTACCTCAGTGCTCTTTACTGGGACTGTTCCTGTTATGTCCTTCCTCTTGGCTGCATTATCCAAAAATTCTTATTTATATGCAGATGTCCAGTTGTATGGCTCATTTGAGGCATCTGCTATGCCCAAACTAGACCCTTTAATTTGAATGCTTGTCAGAGGTGAAGCAGTGGCTAAGTGATAACAGCCTTCAACTGAACCCTGGAAAAACAGACTCTGATTATCACCCCAGACAGCATTATCCCTGCTATTAAAAAGCGTGTCTGTTATAGACAAGTATTCTAGTTCTACCTGACCGACTTTTATATCATTTTGCTTTAACATATTGTTTTCTCTTTCTGATTCTATGTTATGCTTACAGTGCTGATGACAATACCTTAACTTAAAGTAACTGCCATACAACACACCAGGACAAAATAAGTAGTTCTGTGTAGTTGGAAGTTAATCAGACGTGTATTTACATAAATAGCCGATGTTTAGGAGGCTCGGCTAAATGCTAATAGCTTTTCAGTCACGAACCTAGCCACCACGTTGTGTCGTCAGCGACAAACAGAGTTTCAGTCCCCCCATTAAGTTACATGTATGATCTAAGCCGAAAACATGAAAGATGGCTCCAGAACAGCTAGATTGGAACTGGTTTCTGTGCTGGGGTCATCAGCCAGTTCAGAAAAGTGTGATAATGCTGAGGAATTTGGGGAAATCACATTTTACAAGCTTGAGCTGGAGTAGAACTGTAGCCAGCTGCCAACAGTTTGTCTCCCAGCCTCGGGTCCACTTGTTCAGCTAAAAGCCTGCAAAACCACACCGAGGGAACTTAGAACTGTAAGGAGTGACCCGGAACAACACAAGCAGACCCACAACTGATAACTGATATATACCTATATATCTATATAGATGTATATCTATATATCTAGATATAGATATATAAACACTGCCCGGCCAAAAAAAAAAAAGTCGCCAACAAAAAAAAAGGTCAAACATTTAACATTTCGTTGCACCGCCTTTAGCTTTGATTGCGGCAGCATTCGCTGTGTTTCCAGAAGCTTCTGCAATGTCTTCTTCTGCAATACATTTTTGGTCTTTTATTTAATATTTCTAAGAAAACTACAAAAAAATTAGAACATTTAACTTATTTTGTATGTACATAATTTAAATCGCCTCTCAATAACACAATTTTACATTTGAACACATAAGGTAAGGCCTGCGCCTGATGCTCATAATTACTGAGCAGAACTTCAATGCATCATAATTCAATTCAATACAACTTAGCAATATTACAGTCCCGTAACTGAGGGAATGTTTATGCTGTAGTCACTGCAGCATTGATTTCGTGCTGTTGTGGCAGGTTCAGTGTTTCCCTGACATTGACTCAGTCATAGCGGCCTGCCATTGCTATTTTATTAGCACCACACCTTCAAACTACAGATAATTCAATTCTTTCACATGGACAATGTCAGCATGTCTTAACTGAGGCTGCTTTGTCACCTGCAGACGTGCAGAAGGGGTCGGGTACTCTGCTGTTACACATCTGCTCTGCATGCGAACACAGCATGCAGAGAGACTCCCGGTGTGAGTTGACAAGCAGTGGGAGTAAAAAAAAAACAAAAAAAACATGACGCAGCCAGAACTGGTGAACACGGATGTGAATTGGTCACAACCCAGGCTTTACACCGGGTCCGTGCACGCTGCATCCTGTCTTAGCGATGACCTTCAGGGTGCAACCATTTACAGAGCAAACTGTGTGCCTGCGAGTGCACTAGATTTGCAAACACTGATGGATGATTGGACTCTAATTGACATGACAAAATGCACGACCCTGTTATGGAGCAGTTTGCGCCAGGACAAAGACCCAGTACATGCAGCACCCAAGGACTGTAAAAAAAAATGGACGTAGTATCTGGTCACCTCTGAAGCGGGGAAAGTGAAGCCAGTTGCGTGTTTCCTACCATCGCCATCTTGCCGTGTCGTGTGTCGTCACTCCTGGAAAATACTAAAATGGGCAAAGGCAGCGCCACTCCGAGCCACAGGGCAAATGATTGGGGACAGCAAAGTGAACAGGAACGAACGAAGATGGACGGTTTAAAGGTCAGACACGCTCAGACTTGCTACTAACCAACTAAAAATCACCGTTGTGCAACTCTGCTACAGACTGAGGCTTCCTGGGAGCAAGCAGGGGGCTAACTGTTAGCGCCCACGGCTAAAATCAGTACCCGGTCTGCCGCCTGTCAATCGCAAGGACAAACCCCTAATTATGTATCATTCCAAGATTAAATAACATCTAAACGGATGAGTTATAAAAAAATTCACCCCCCTCACAGTTGACATGAAGGTAAACTTGACCTGTTAAACCAAAAATGATGTTTTGAACCAGACAGTAAACATGTTTATTTCTGCTGTGAAGTTGGTCTTTTTAACTTTTGAGTCGATGGGGATTTGCTCTGTTTTGGAGCCCCTCGCAGATGAAGAAAGAACTACAATTAATTAACTTCTGGGCTTCACTCTCTTCAGAGTTTGCCCTTTGGTGATACGACAGAGACCCCCTGAACGAGGCCGTCTTCAGTGTGGGTGGGGTCGTCATTTGTGTGCCACACATACACACTGAGCAACAGTGGAGGAAATGAGCTCATGATTCACCTGCTGTTCGTTTTTGGGATTCCATCTTTGCTCTTTTTGCTGTGCTTCTGCTGTTGCTAATGCTTTCCCTAGTTGCAGGTAGGATCTTTAAAAATTGCATCCCATGACGTCAGATTCTGGCTAATAGTGGCCTGAAATCTAGATATATGCCCATTTCCTGCCCTACTCAGCTCCTTCAGGACAACAACAGAGAAAGAGCTAAAAGTGTTTATTCCTCGGGGAAAATGTGAACAAACAAATCAGGCGGTGTGGTGCTGGGCTACGTAGGTGCTAGTGTGGAAGGTTAGTTCACCTGTGCCTCAGGCCAGCTCTGTTTGCAGAAATACAACCAGGAAAGGCCAAAAAAGTAGTTTGGCTAGTTGTAAAACTTTCTCTTAAACTGCATTAGACTTTAATTCACAATCTGGGATGTATTTGAAATCAGCATTTTACAGTTTTAAAATACTTCACAACACCAACTTTCTAAGATGATGTAATCTGAAAACACGTGTTGCATTATTCATCACAAATGTTCATGTGACATGATGGAGGGAGGAGAGACCTTAGTGTGAGAGAAAGAAGATAAAAGACAGTGAGGAGAGATGAAGAGTGATCAGCTGCTCCTGATGATGGATGGAGCTGATCTCTGCTTTCCACAACTCAACTCCTCCTGCAGGAAAACCATCCGTCCTCCATCACTATCCATCCTTATTTACTGTGGACTGTCCTCCATCTCTCTGCTCACTGTGACTCTGAACCTGCTGGTCATCATCTCCATCTCACACTTCAGGTCCTCACTCATAGAATCTCTTTATGTATCTGACATCATGGAACTGTGACAGAATAACATGGTGATGATGCGCCTTTAACTGATGATTGTGTTTCTGCTTTATGTCTCCAGGCAGCTCCACACCCCCACCAACCTCCTCCTCCTCTCTCTCGCTGTCTCAGATTTACTGGTTGGCTTTTTCATGATCTTTAAAATAATGTTCATTGATGGTTGTTGGTATCTTGGTGACATCCTGTGTGCTCTCTCTAATTTCTTAAACATAATTATCACTAATATTTCAGTTGAAAACATGGTGCTCATATCAGTTGATCGCTTTGTGGCTATTTGTTATCCTCTACATTATCCCACCAGAATCACTCCGAAAACAGTTCAGATCTGTGTGTCTCTGTGTTGGATATGCACTATCATCTATGTTGCTCTGCTGTTCAAAGATAACCTGAAACAACCAGGACGGTTTAATTCCTGCTTTGGGGAGTGTGTGATTGAGGCTGGTTTCATTGAAAGTGTTATAGATCTTATGTTAACCTTCATTATTCCCATTAGCATCATCATCTTTTTGTACATGAGAATATTTGTGGTGGCTGTGTCTCAGGTTCAGGCCATGCGCTCTCATGCTGCAGCCGTCACCCTCCAGCGTTCAGGGAAAACATTTGTTAGGAAATCGGAGCTTAAAGCAGCTGGGACTCTTGGGATTGTTGTAGCTGTTTTCCTCATATGTCTCTTACCTTTTTACTGTCAGGTCCTCTCAGATACAAACACTTCCTACAAGGTTTCATCTTTTGCCTTTGTTCTATTTGTGTTTGATTTTAATTCCTGTCTCAACCCTCTGATCTATGCTCTTTTCTATCCCTGGTTTAGAAAATCAATTAAACTCATCATCACATTTCAGGTATTGAAGTCTGGTTTACGTGATGCAAACATACTGTAACATGACAGGAGGAAATGAAGCTTTCACTGAAATGATGTAGTGGGCGACTTGATGTTCTTCTGCTTGCTGTTGGTATATTTCTGCTAATATTTGATCAAACATGGTAATTGATTGCTCCATTTAGTTTTTTCCCTTCTCCCTCATGCTCTGTTTTGTATTCATGAATGTGCTGGAATCAGCTCTGTGCAGTGAATCTTAGTTCCTCTGTGATGGTGGAAATCATGTTTTAGTTTATGGATAAAACAGGTGTAAACACTGGAATTCTTACATGTCCCAGCTTCACTCATTCAGCTGCACTAACTCCACAACGACAGGGTATATTTTAAAATCCTGGTTTTAGCATCCAGAGCTGTAAATCATAAATCACCAGCCTACATCAGAGACTTTTTGCCGCCTTACATCCCCAGCAGGTGTCTTAGGTCATGTTATCAGGGTCTGCTGGTGGTGAAGCCCATAAGGCTGAAACAGCCTTTGCAGCTGAGGCTTTGGTCCTCTGGAGCTCCCTCCACTCAGCCTGAGATCCATGGACTCAGTCCTCTCCTTTAAAAAGCAGCTAAAGAGGCATCTTGTCAAACTTGCTTTTGCTTAGTTTCATCTGTTGTGTTGCTTTACTGTGAAGCACTTTGTGATTTTCATCTTGAAAGGTGACACATAAATAAAAATATACTTCCTAAAGCTCTGACTCGGCCTGTTTCCAATGTGCACTGGTTTTACAGGAGAACATCATCATGAATGTGCAGCCGACAAATCAACAGCAACTGCGTGATGCTGTCATGTCAATATGGAGCAAAATCTCTGTGGAATGCTTCCAGTACCCTGTTGAATCTTCCCACTGTCCAAATATACGCATGTTAGGTTATTTGGTCACTGTAAATTGTCCTTAGGAGTGAAGGTGAGTGTTTGTGGTTGTCTCTCTATGTTTGTCCTGCAACAGATTGGCAACCTGTTCAGGGTGCACCCTGACTCGCCTGATGATAGCTGGGATAGGCTCCAGCAACCCTGCAAATACTTTTGAGGATGACTACTATATACTGTATACAGTTATATATATAGATATATACCTATATATCTATATAGATATATATCTATATATCTAGATATACATATAGATATATAAACAGTACATATATTGTCATCCTCAAAATTATTCATACCCTCCAGCTAAAGGCAGAAAAAAAATCAGCTATCAGCGAAATTAGTTGAAATTGACAAAAATTATAATAAATAAAAAGTTATATGGAAATCGTAACACTAATTTTTAATTGTGGTTTGAAAGAACTATTAAAGGAGTGATGAAATAGCAGTAAAAACTAGTTTATGTTGTTGGCATTACTGCATATGTAAATACTCCAAAGAAAAAAACAGCATTTTTTACAGCGGGGGATTGTTTTGAACGCCAGACCTCCCTTCCTTAGTAAAAGACTTGATGCAGTAATGATATGGAGCTTTACCCGGAGACCAAGTTGACTTCATTTTGATTGGCTACACATTGTTTGGCTATAACCTTATTTAGAGAAAGTAGGTCAAGCTGCCCCTAGCGGTTGGAGTTTACTAAAGGCTAACTGCTAGCAACATGGGCACTTCAGACAGTGAGCTACGTTTATCAGACAAGACAGCATTTAGAAAATAAATAAACTTACAGGTAATGACAAAGGTTGTGGCCCCCTCCCTCAGTGTTACTGCAGAAGTTTTCTTTTAAATCCATTTGTTTGAAAACGCAGACCTGACTGCTCAGCAGTTATTACTCAGCTACACACACGCAGCTGAATCAGATAAGGAGGGGGAGAGCGGGGGAGCGAAGAGGAGGGGGCATAGACCGTTAGGAGAGAGGGAGGGGAGGGGGTGGGGGGGTCTGTTTACTTGATAGTGTGCATTTATTGGAGCAAAAGAAATACGTAGAATGATAGAACTACGTAGAATGATAGCCTGCTGTCTGATTCAATTGTTTCTGAGCAGAGAGACAAAGCTGACAGACCATAAACAGGAACTTTGATTCTCACTCTGGACATTCACATGGCCTCATCAGTGCACAACAGATCATATTATACACCCAAAACACCAGAAAAGGGAAACCTGATGTCATGGCACCTTTAAAAAACACACAAACAAGTAAACAAGCGTGATGGGGCTCTGAAGCTAAAATTTTTTGAGCAAAACTTTAAGGCAATCACTGCAATCAAACTGTTTTCTGTAATGTTCAAAAATACTTTTGTACTTCTTGACAGGGAGGTTGGTCCACTGGTCAAGAGAGGTGCTCTTATGTGTTTGGGACAGTTTTGTTTGTTCGATTGTTTTTAATTATTAATTCAAACCACAATTCAAAAGCAATACTTTATTTCATTAAATATATTTTCGCAAATTTGTATTTGTTGTTAGTTTCTTTAGTTTATGGATATGGATAATCTTGAAAACAAATATAATATATATATATATATATATATATATATAGATAGCTTTTTAAATCCCTCAGCGACCTCAGCCCCGGTGACATAAGAGTCCACCCATGAGTCCCCCAAACTCTGCTTCCTTATTGGAAGATGCGATGGAGGGATTGAGAAGATCTTTGAAATATTCCCTCCACTGACCCACAATGTCCCGACTTGAGGTCAGCAGCCCACCATCCCCACAGTACACAGTGTTCATGGTGCACTGCTTCCCCTTCAGTAGCCGGCAGATGGTGGACCAGAATCTTCTCAAAGCCATTCAGAAGTCGTATTCCATGGCCTGACCGAACTCCTCCCATGTCTGAGTTTTTGCCTCAGTGACCACCAGAACTGCACTCGGCTTAGTTTGCTGATACCTGTCAGCTGCTTCAGGAGTCCCACAGGCCAAGAAGGCCAGATAGGATTCCTTCTTCAGCTTGACAGGATCCCTCACTGCTGGTGTCCGTCAGCTAGTTCGGGTATTACCACCGCGTCAGGCACTGACATCTTTATGGCCACAGTTCCGACTAGCAACTTCAGCAATAGAGGCATGGAACAGAGCCCATTCTGCCTCCTTCAGAAATTGGTTGAAGCTCTCCCGGAGGTAGGAGTTAAAGTTTTCTCTGACAGGGGACTCTGTCAGACGTTCCCACGTCACACGTTTGGGCCTGCCAAGTCTGACCGGCATCATCCCCCACTTTCTGAGCTCACTCACCACAGGGTGGTGATCAGTTGACAGCTCAGCCTCTCTCTTCACCTTAGTATCCAGGATAAAGGGCAGCAAGTTTGATGACACCACTACAAAGTCGATCATGGAACTTCAGCCTAAGGTGTCCTGATGCCAGGTGTACATGTGGACACTCTCATGCCTGAACATGGTGTTCATTATGGACAACCCATGACAAGCACAGAAGTCCAACAACAAAACACCACTTGGACTCAGATCAGAGGCGCCGTTCCTCCCAATCATGTCCCTCCAGGTCTTACGGTCATTGCCCATGTGAGCTTTGAATCCCCCCAGCAGAACAATGGAGTCCCTGGAGGGCGTTGGTACTGTGAACTGCTGTTTGGTGCATAGGCATAGACAACAGGCAGGACCCGTCCCCCACCTGAGGCGGAGGGAGACTACCCTTTCATCCACCGGGGCGACAATAAGTATGACCACGATAAGGCAATAAGTATGACCACACCTGCCCAGAACCACTCACCAGAAGCAACTCCAGAATGGAACAAGATTCAGCTCCTTCTGACCGTCCATAAATATTTTATAGTCATTTATCACTCTTAGCAACAATGCGACCTCATCGTCAGTGCAAAGGAAAAAAATTTTTATTTTCTCTGCGCATCAGTACTTCGCAAGTCCGAGTAGCAAGTGAAATAAACTTCATGTTTAAATGCTGATAAGCATCTGTGATGCTCATTATTTGCAAATGGACAAGGCTTAAAGACACACAACATAACTTTTAGACCTTAAAAATATGCGTATGCAATTTTCCCATAAGGGACACGGCTGTGACGTCACAACTGACTATTGGTTGCGCACTTACGAGTGCATCATATCAGATTTGGTAAAGAAATAGAAGTTAACATTACTAGAGGAAGAGAAGAAAAGAAAGAGAGGAAGGGAAATGTGGCAAGGTACACAACAGAGGGCCCAGGTGGGATTTGATCCCCAGACTCCCAGGTGAGAGTCATGCATGTTAACCAGTCAGCCAAAGGGACATCCCTGTGGCCAAGTAGCCAGGGCGCATCATCAATCAGAGGCATATTGACAGGACCTCAGACTGTCACAGAAAGAACAAGAGTCAAGATAAGACCGTCTGTTACTGGCTGGAGTGAGCTCACAGTACAGGTACGATGCAAGATGGATGCTTGTCTAGCCACCGATAGGGGGCACATCACAGAAAACTGCTGAAAGTTCCATTGTGTGTCTTTAAATGAGTTAAACATCACATACAACATACAACTGGGGGAGAAAGTATTGAACACATCAACATTTTTCTCAGAAAATATATTTCTAGTAGAGCTATTGATGTGAAATTTTTATTAGATGTCAGCAACAATCCAAGTAATGCAGACATACAAAGAATTCCAAA
Organism: Atherinomorus stipes; assembly: GCA_023101725.1. Lineage (NCBI taxonomy): Eukaryota > Metazoa > Chordata > Actinopteri > Atheriniformes > Atherinidae > Atherinomorus > Atherinomorus stipes. The sequence continues at coordinate 23,893 of JALJCO010005939.1, forward strand.
CATTTATGTCTATAAATTAAGTTACATGTAATATTGTGAAATGACACCGGAAATAAGTATTGAACACATGAGGAAATGGCAGCACGAAAAGTTATAGAAAGCCAAAAAAGAAGCTGGAGTCTGTCAGTATTTAGAAAGTAATCCTGTCCCCTATCAGTGCAAAGTAACATCAGCTTGTTTAGTCCTGATTGATGCCTTTAAAAAGGTTTCTCATCACCAAGGTGTCAAACAGGAAGCATTGCATGATGGGTAAAAGCAAAGAGCCATCTGAAGACCTACACAACGTTTTTATTGCAAACACACTGAAGGCATTGGTTCCAGGTGCATTTCTAAACTTCTGAAAGTTCCAGTGAGCACCATTGGGGCCATCATCTGGAAGTGGAAAGAACACGGCATCATCATAAACCAGCCACATCCAGGTGCTCCTCACATGACTTCAGACAGAGGAGTCAGAACAATAATCAGAAATGTTCTCTAACAGCCCAGGACCACTCGTGGAGAGCTTCAGAAAGACCTGGAATCAGCAGGTACAGTTGTTTCAGAGAAAACAAGAAGGAACGCACTCAACTGTCATGGCCTTCATGGACGCACACCACGCAAGACTCCATTTCTGAAGAAAAAGCATGTTGATGCTTGTTTGAAGTTTGCAGCACAACATCCGGACAAACCCATGACATTTTGTGAAAACATAGTCTGGTCAGATGGGACCAAAACTTAACTCTTTGGCTGTCATAAGACACAACATGTTTGGAGGAGAAATGGCACCGCACTTGACCCCAAAAACACAAAAGCAACAATGAAGTTTGGAGGTGAGAACATCATGGTGGGGGCTGTTTTTCAGCATGTGATACTGGTAGACTTCATATTATTGAAGGAAGAATGAATGGAAAAAAAATAGAGACATTCTGGACCAGAATCTGCTGCCATCTGCAGCTGCTAAAGATGAAAAGAGGCTGGATCATTCAGCAAGACAACCATCCCAAGCACACAGCAAAGGAAACACTCACCTGCTTTAAGAAAAAGAAGATAAAGCTGCTAGAATGGCACAGTCAATCACCCCCATTGAATCCAATTGAAAATCTTTGGAAAGAACTGAAGATCCAAGCTCACAGAAGATTTGAAGGCATTTGTGTGGAAGAATGGGTCAAAATCACACCTGAGCAACATATTAGACTGGTTTCTCCATACTGGAGGCATCTGGAGGATGGAATCACCAATAAAAGTTTCTGCACTAAGTATTAAAAGGCCTCCTTCCACTGAAAACCCGTTTAACTTGCTCCTTCTGAAATACGGAGGGTTTCCCCTTGTTTACTTACACATGCTGACTTGCTAGCGTTGCGTTCCCCCCAGTCGGCTGTGCTTTCTAATCAGAAAAACAATACGTAGAAAAGAGCGAATCTGGAACAGCATCGCACTTCTACGTCAGATTGCAAATAGCGTATCCCACGTGGGGTTTCTATCTGTCCATTGGAAGGCAGGTAACCCTCCACTACACACTAGAAGTGAAGACGGCACTACTGTAGCTTCGGAGTTGAGAAGCTAATTAGCTAGCTGTTTGTTAGCATGGCGGAACAAACTTGTTTGTCGGCTCTATTTCCTGTCTGTAACGAAATAAGAGCGGAGGGCGGAGCTTCCTTCATACACTGATGGCAGGCAGCCAATCAGACGGAAATTCATGAGAAGGACCCGGAAAAGCCTGCCGTTGGACCTCAAGCCTCTCTTCTAGTATACAAATACAGCTGGATACAAAGATACCAGAAGGTTTTTTTTTAAACAGAAATGATGCAGAATGCATTCAATAATAATGGAGAACACAGAAATATTAATGAAATGACCATGGAAGTACAACTTTAAATAAATTTCAGTAAGCGTTTTCAATACTTATTCCCTGTGTCATTTCACTGTATTACACATAACTTAATTTATGGACATAAATGTGTCACAGGGTGAACAACCGGGTGCTGCCAGAGACTGGACTCTGCCCACTAGCTTGGTTTTTAGCATGCTTTTTATGGTTTTTTGTGTGGTTTTAACCTTGTTTTTATTCCCAAGCTAGTGGGAGCTTTTAACGAAGAGTGTAAAATGGGTATTTTTAGGAAAAAAATTGAACTTTAAAGGGATGGTGTAAATAGAAAGTATTAAAAAGGGGGGAAAGGGGGGAATATGTGAGGGGGGAGGAGGGGGGATGGGTTTGATTTTATGGGGATTATTCTAGGGGTGGGGGAAAGAAGAAAAAAAAACTTGGGGGGATTGGGGGGGGAAAGAGGAGAGAAAAATAAAAAAAATTTTAGAGAAAAACTCCTTTTAAAAGAAAGGATTTTAATAATCTTTGGGGTTTAGGGGGTTGGGGGGGGGGTGGGGGGGGGGGGGGGGGGGGGGGGGAGAGAAGGGGGGGAGGGGAGGGGGGGGGGGGGGGAGGGAGGGGGTGGGAAAGACTGGGGGGAAAAAAAGAGGGGCGCGTGTCTCAAAAAAAAAGGAGAAAAAGAAGAAAAATTTAAAAAAAGAAAAAAAAAAAGGGGATGGGGAATGGGAAAGGGGGAAACCAGAAATTGGGTGATATAATAAATAAAAAATAAGGTGGAGAGGATAAAGGAGGGTCGGGTAAAGAAAAAAGGTGATTGGCAGCACCTGGGGAGAAGGACTCCTCCCCTGGCTTAATTGAAGGCTGGAAAGATAAAAGCCGGTGTGCGGAGAACAGGAGGGAGAGGCTGAGAGCTGAGGAGATGGAGGACTGGGTCCAGGAGGCGCAGCCGGGGGAGGACGTGAGTCCCCCGGCTGGGGGGCTTGAGGCAGCGGTGTGGGAGCGGCGGCAGTGAAGGCGAGGCGGCGGAGACGCAGAAGAGTGGCCCGGGAGTTGGACGGCGGTCGCGGACCCCACTGAGGAGGGCCTACGGCCAGAGGCGCAGCCGCCCGGTGGAGTGACTGCCCGGGCCAGAGAGCAGCGTTGGTGTGCCTGGGGAGCCTATGGCCAGGAGGGCGGCTGCTGGGAGGAGCAGCCGCCATGGACCCGGGACAGAGCCGAGTGGAAGCCGAGAGAGACGCCGGCCACTGCCAGCCCTGCAAGCCCCTTTTAGCCCCTTTTTATCCTTTTTCTTTTATTACTTTTTAGTCGGACTTTTAGGATTATTTTAGTACTTTTTAGTTTAGTAGTTTTATTTGTTTTATTTGTTTTAACCACCTGCTGGCGAGGCCTGTCTTTCTTTCCCCTCCTCTTGCAGTCGCCGGTATCGGTAAAGAACCACCCCGTGACAAATGCACCCCCCCCCAAAAAAAACTGATTCAAGACCCTCTTAAAGGTGATACATTGAGATTTAATTTATTTTACTCAAATTTAGCAAGTAAATACTACTTTATTTATTTTTCATGGATGTGAAGTAAAATAATTTCATAACAAACATTCAACTCAAAGTAAATGAGTTTGATAGGCTTATTTACATATTTTCCCATCATGCATTGTAGTACTGTCTGTCCTTTCTGCACCGCGAAAGAGGAGTCAGAACAATAAGGTTCTCCAACAGCACAGGACTACTCGTAGAGAGCTTCAGAAAGACCTGGAATCATCAGGTACAGTTGTTTGGGAGAAAACAAGAAGTAACACACTCAACCGCCATGTACTTCATGCACGTCTTACACCACGCAAGACTCCATTTCTGAAGAAAAAGCATGTTGATGCTGATTTGAAGTTTGCAACACAACATTCTGGACAAACCCATGACATTCTGGAAAACATAATCTGGTCAGATGAGACCAAAATTAAACTCTTCAGATGTCCTAAGACGCAACATGATTGGAGGAGAAATGGCACCACACCTGAGCCCAAAAACGCCATAGCAACAGTGAAGTTTGGAAGTGTTAACATCATGGTTTGGGGCTGTTTTTCAGTTTGTGGTACTGGCAGACTTTATATCATTTAAGGACGAATGAAAGGAGAAAAGAATAGAGACATTCTGGACCAGAGTCTGCTGCCATCTGCAGCTGTTGAAGACGAGAAGACAACAATCCCAAACACACAGCCAAGGAAACACTCAACTGGTTTAAGTAAAAGAAAATAAATCTGCTAGAACGGCCCAGACCATCACCAAACATGAATCCAGTTGAAATTCTTTGGAAAGAACTGAAGGTCCGAGTTCACTAAAGAGACCTCCGGAACCTTGAAGATTTGAAGGCAGTTTGTGTGGAAGAATGGACCGAAATCACACCTGAGCAACGTATTCCACTGGTTTCTCCATACAGGAAGCATCTTGAGGCTGTAATCACCAACAAAGGTTTTTGCACTTAGTATTAAATACATTTCAGTTTGCATATTCAATACTTATTCCCTGTGTCATTTCACTATAATACACATAACTGGACAAAAATGTTAGGATTTCTTTGTATGAGTGCATTACTTGGGTTGTTGCCGACATCTGGTGAAAATTTCATGTCAGTATATTTTCTGAGAAAAAAGTTGACTTGTTCAATAGTGTTTTTCCCCCAGTAGTTATTAGGGCTGTAACTGTACATGTTTTTGTGTCGAACCGTTCGGTTCACTACTCTCCATTCGGCACGTCCCTGTACCGAGCTGTTGAGCGCAGGATTTGTTTATTTAGATATTTACTGTTTTATTGAGTTCTTGCTGCCACCTGACATATTGGACCAGCGCAGTGCACTCACCATTCTGTTTCTAACAACTCGTAACAACGTGGATGTGAGATTGTTTCTTACAGTATATGTGCAATAGTCTAGTATAAATCCATATCAGCTGACATTCAGCGCTTTGTTCATTACTCCACCATGACATAACGCTTTTTCCTAATTTAGTTCCCTCAAAATAAATGAGAATTAAAAAATATAAACATACTAAAGAAATACCGAAATAGCCTACAATTTAAGAATGATTTCATTTTGTTAGATGTCAGATGGTGTGGAGGTTACAAGCTGATAAGTATTTGACATCTTCTCTTTGAAATACAAGCCCAAAGTAATCCCAAATGTTAACCAATTAGGCTAATTATTTATTTTTTGAGGCTATATCTATTTCTGAATGATAAAAAACCTTCAAAGCAAAAAAAAAATTCTCCCTCTGAAAACACCTTCTTTCTCAGTTTTACGCTGTGTGGCCAGGGGGTCAAAATGGGGGTATTGGAATGTTGGCGGTTCTAGTGTTAATACCATTGAAAGTCACACAATCACAAATATGATTTCACCAAAGAAATTTATTTTTCTGAAAAGTTAAATTTGGTTAACCTTGATACTCAGCTTAGCTTGCTGATACCTGTCAGCTCCTTCAGGAGTCCCACAGGCCAAGAAGACCCAACAGGACTCCTTCATCAGCTTGACAGCATCCCTCATCGCTGGTGTCCACCAGTGAGTTCGAGAGAAGGGGTTGTAGCGAAAATAGTGGTCTGGTCCAGACAACCGTGTAATTAGTGGTCCTTGCCACCAGAGGGCGTCCGGTTGTGGTCCGGACCACTGATTTTTTCATCATTCGCCATGCTTCGGTTGATTAATAAACAAAACAACCACACAGAGAAGACGTCCCAATGACGACTGTTGTCTCTTGTAAACTGCCTAACACCTAATGTCCCAAATTTTTTCTGATTTCCCCCCACACCACCACCCCAACCACCCCACCCCCCCCTCACCCCGAATGCCAGAGTTAAATTGGCCCATTCACTCCCCATTGTTTCAATAATCAGGTAAATCTTGCAGACATGTTCTCACTGTCTCTGCCACTTTCCTATTTCACCTCACTGTGCACTCAACAGCGTGTGTGTATATAACAGAGGTCCCCAATAGGGGATTATTACGCTTACCGGAACTTCCCGGTATTTGGGCACTTCCTCTTCCGGGCCATGTTAACAACAGCCGTTCCTGCTCTGTTATACCGTTTAAATCGGATAAATTCCAAACATACTTAAGTTTTCATTCCAGACTGAAGTGATACTAAGGAAGAAGTGGATCAAAGCGATCGATTCGCTGCAGTGGGGGCCGAATTTTATAATAAAACAACACACGTTTGTTTGTAGCTGGTGGGGCACAACACTGCACGACACCAGCACTTCACAGCATGCTAGCATTAGCCAGCTAGCGTTTACTGACGTGCTTAACATTGTGCGTCTTAAATCACACAAACATCTGAAAATCGGGTCTGTAACCCCCCGTTTCCAGTGAAACAACTGCGGACTGCCAAGAAAGGAGACGCTTTCAGATGCTTGTATGTTTTCAGCCGCACAAAGTTAGGCACGTCATCGAGCTGGCTAATGCTATCCTGCTAACACGACTGTATAGTCTACCGGCTACAAACAAACGTGTGTTGTTTTATTATAAAGTTCGGTCCTTCACCGCAGCGAATCAGTCGTTTTGATCCACTTCTTCCTTAGCATCACTTCAGTCTGGAATGAAAACTTGGCATTGGCGTTTATCCGATTTACAAAGTTTAACAGAGTAGTAGCCGGCAGGCTACTGTTAGCAGGCTAGCATTAGCCAGCTTGATGACGTGTCTAACTTTGTGCGGCTGAAAACACTCAAGCATCTGAAAGCGTCTCCTTTCTTGGCAGTCCCCAGTTCCACTGGAAACGGGGGGGTACAGACCCGATTTTCAGATGTTTATGTATTTTAAGACGCACAAAGTTAAGCACGTCGGTAAACGCTAGCTGGCTAATGCTAGCATGCCGGCGTTGCGCCCCACCGACTACAAACAAACATGCTACGTTGTTTTATCATAAAGTTTAGCCCTTCACTCTGGAGAATCGCTTTGATCCACTTCTTCCTTAGTATCACTTCAGTCTGGAATCCATGAAAATTTAAGTAGGGTTGGTGTTTATTCACGTTATTTACGAAGTAAGGCAGGGACATTGAACAGGGCCCTAAGTGGGCCGTCTAAGTGTTTCAAACCGGAAGTTCGGAACACGGAAACGTGATAATCGCCCATTAGCGGCCCGCGGGGCACATCTGGCCCACAGGAGCAAAATGTCCGTCCCGCGCAGACACAGTGAGATAATGTAACAAACTTCAAAAAGGTGAAATAAAGCATGTTTTGGTTCTATTTCAGTGTTTCCAACCATTACATAGGCAGGGCAGGGCTGATTTTAAGGTTGTCAGTGTCTAGCCTGGATGGAAGATAAAAGAATTAAAGTATTATAGCTTCTTTTACATCATATACATTTTACATTTTATTAATCATACATGTAATATCATACTTACTACAAAGCCATGTCCGCCTACTTGACGGATTGGGACAACGCAAACTTGTGACATCACCACCAACGGTGTGCAGCAAGTGAGCAGGGCTGCCCGTCAACATGAAAATAATATTGTAGAGAGCGTCTGGTTGTGGTCCTGACCACGGACAACAGTGTAAATAGTGGTCCAACCCGCTAGACGGCGTCTGGCTCTCTGGTCAGTGCGGTTATTTTTGTCACTGATCACTAGGGCTGTCAACAAATATTCTAAATTCGAACGTATGTTCGAATATTAATAAAAACCCAAGATTCGAACGTGAAAATTAATATTCAAACTTTAAATAAACAGTGGGGAAAAATAGCCTATTTTAGTCCTATAATTATTATTAGACCTACATTTGCTACACTGGTTTGATTATAGGCGACTGTTTATTACAGCTTGCTCGAGCTTTCATTGGTCTTCAATTTCATTTCAATTTGTCGGGATCTTTAATAGGGCTTGGGAACCGACGTCACAGCGTAATGCATTGTGGGAGGTAAACAATACGCCACTGCCATTTTTTGAGGCCAGCGGGAGAGACCCACTTAGAACAAGAAAACAGCAGGATGCTAAAAGTTCAAATAGAAAGAAAAGACCGGTACCAAGATAAACTTCTTCCCGAGGCAAGGAGACGCTATATGGAGAAGATTGCGTTAATCAGAGATTAGGATCCAGATGAAATGCTGGCGACAGGGTGGACCTGTGACCCTGATCATGTGACTCATCATGAAAGTGGATGAAATCGCTGTGATGTGTGCTGCTGCCTGTGCACCTGAAGAAGACGGCGTCGCCCGGTTCCTCTCTCCAGGTTTGGGTGCAGGAGGTTTCCTCGGGGGGTGCCAGAGCTGCAGCTGGACAGAGACGGTTGAACGTCCAGAAAGTTTTTTCTCTTCTTTTCTTATTAACTTTACTCCCGGTAGCCAAAAAGAACATTACCAAGGATGTGCCTGAACAGGTAATCAGCCTCTCCGCATCCATGACAGAACGAGTTTGTTGTTGTTGGAACCACAGTCACATGTGTTTTTCTTTGGGGCTGTTCGATTGAAGGACACCTCTACTCTGATTTGCTGCCGCCTGTTGCCGCTGAACCGCGTCATAGCTAATTAGCATAAAGTTAACCAAAGTTCAACTTCTTATGTGGTGCCGCTTTGGACGCTTTAGCCACTCTTGTCGCTCAGGACGCCTGGCTCTCATTGAAAATGTATTAACTTCCGGCATCCTTGCCGCGTTTGTCGCTTTTGGTCTGAACGTACAGTTATGACATGACTACAAAGTCGATCATGGAACTGCAGCCGTAGGTTTCCTGATGCCAGGTGTACATGTGGACCAGTGTTGCTGTGGTGGTTTACTGACTGTTTAAGACTACGTGGCAAGGACACGAGAGTAGACACGAGAGAACTCGACGTGGCATTTGATAGCTGCTTAGGAATGTAAACAATAGAAGATCACTTTAATGCAGACGTGTCTTTAGCAGACTCCAAGGGCTGATGGTCTCTGTAGTTCATTTGAGGCATTTCTCAGCACAGAAACAGGGAAGGACTACAGTACAAGCCACCGGAAGGGGACAGACTTTAAAGACACACAACGTAACTTTTAGACCTTAAAAATCTGTGTTTCTGACTCGTTTTGATGGCACACCAACATTCATTATGCACATTTTCGAGCCGTCGCTGCCCAGAGGCGTCCCGGGGCTCAGAAACAGCACTATGTAAGATTCCCATCCGGGACGCGACTGTGACGTTGCAGCCGACTATTGGCTGCAGCACCGCGTCACTCACTAGCAACCAGATGTAAACCAGGGATCAACCCCGCGATTGTTTTGAACGCCGTTCATGTCGGATTCGGTAAGGAAACATTACAGGAGGAAGAGAGGAAAAGGAAGAGAGGAAGGGACAGAACAAGAGTCAAGATAAGACTGTCTTTTACTGGCTGGAGTGAATCACGGTGCAGGTATGATACAAGATGGTTGCTAGTTTAGTCGCCGATAGGGGGCGCGTCACTGAGAAAACTGCTAAAAGTTCTGTTGTGTGTCTTTAAGCCAGGTCTTAAAAGGGCAGACAAAACCAGGAAACGGGGGAGTGGGAAGACTGAACGCACGCTTAGTAGTAGGAGACATTGAGATAAACTTGACCGCCTGACACAGAAGCGGAGTCTGATTTACACAGTTCACCACGGTTTATCACTAAGTTATCTTGTAATAAACGTGTAACCTTCAGTGACGCTCCTGTAATCATTTGCTGCATCCTCTGGCTCTCTCGCTTGAGCTGAGATAACAAGGTGGCCACTCAGTGCCTGCTTAAAAACATCATGCGGATGAACCAACCGTACTGAAAAGGTCTGTACTCTGACGTATAAGACAACATTAACTTCTCTCATAATATGCCAAAATGAACAGCACTTCTGATTAGCTACCAGAAGGGCTAAACAACCACATTGCAAACATTCCTTTTAAAAAGTAATTAATTATAGTTACTAATTAGCTATTTCTCCATAAAAGTAATGGCATTAATACGAAGTTACAGCTTTAAAAAAGTAACTAAATACTTGGAAAAGTAATTATTCTGTTACTTTTTAACGTTCCTTTTGATATAACTTTAAATTAACCTTTATGTTGAATTATTCATGATAAAAGTGATTATTAGATCTGATTAATGAAGGAAATGGAGAATATACAGAATAAATTACTAAAAGAAAAAACATGGACTTTCAGACTGATGAATATCGAGGCTTTGTCTCCTCCACAGGAGAGGAGCTGCAGGTCTATGTAATTATAACAGCTTGCAGCTGAAGATGCACACAGTTTCAAATCAACTTTTCTTATTATGTTTTTGTCTTTTATATCTGAGGTGAAACTAATGTTTGTGATGATTCCAGTTTATAATTCTTCCCGTTGTGCACGCGTGTGTTCAGGTACGCACAATGACTCGGGTTTGCAAAGACGGTTCATAACAATCATCATCCCCTCAGATGAAGACATTTCCAATGTGCAGAACTAGCGTAATATATCTTCAGTATTAGCTATTAACTGAATTCAGGTCATGGGTGAGAGAAATAATTCAGGGAAACTTGATGCTCAAACTGAAAATGTTTTCTCCCTAAACTGGAGGTTGGTGACACTGTCACCGCCGTTTGCCCTGTATAGGTCCACCGAGGCTCAACCCGAACCTCTTCAAGGCTGACGTGCAGCCGCGTTCATGAGCCTGCAGCCCTGGAAGACCGCAGGTTATTGAGTGTATGGGCGAGTGTCTCCAGGTATCTCCGTATCACTCTGCCTCCTCTCGGCAAGAGCACCAGTGCTATATAGTCCCAACAAATGTGAAACGTCTGTTCATCAGGAACAAAAATGAATTTCACATAACAATAGTACTGTGCTGTCAGTGAAGGCCAGTGACGGTAACGGCGTTGTAACAATGGAGATAGTAATTAGTTAGATTAACCCGTTACTGAAAAAAGTACTGTCGTTAGTGATGCCATTTATTCTAACACCGTTATTCCCATCACTGATATGGACACGCTCATGCCTGAACATGGTGTTCATTATGGACAATCCATGACGAGCACAGAAGTCCAACAACAGAGCACCACTCAGATTCAGATCAGGGGGGCCATTCCTCTCAATCACGTCCCTCCAGGTCTTACGGTCGTTGCCTGCGTGAGCATTGAAGTTCCCCAGCAGAACAATGGAGTCCCTGGAGGGAGTGCTTTCCAATACGCTGCCCAAGGACTCCAAAAACAGTGGGGACATCCGGAGGCAAGGGGGGCTACCCTTTCATCCACCAGGGTAAACTAATGTACAGGCGCCAAGCCAGGGGGGCATTTAGTACGACCACACCTGCCCAGCACCTCTCACCGGAAGCAACTCCAGAGTGGAACAAGGTCCAGCTCCTTATTCCCGGACATAAAAGTTTTATAGTCATTGTAGCATAGTATTGTTTTCTCTGCACATCATTACTTCGCGAGCCTGAGTGAAATAAACTTTGTGTTTACATGCTGATAGAATTTGCAAATGGACGAGCTTTGAATGATTCATAAATGACAGCATGGATGCAGACAAGACAAAAGTTAAACGTTCCCATATAACACAAGTCACAGCACCAACTTTCTAAGATGATGTAATGTGAAAACATGTTGCATTATTCATCGCAAATGTTCACGTGACATGAGTGAGGGAGGAGAGACCTTAGTGTGAGAGAAAGAAGATAAAAGACAGTGAGGAGAGATAAAGAGTGATCAGCTGCTCCTGATGATGGATGGAGCTGATCTCTGCTTTCCACAACTCAACTCCTCCTGCAGGAAAACCATCCGTCCTCCATCACTATCCATCCTTATTTACTGTGGACTGTCCTCCATCTCTCTGCTCACTGTGACTCTGAACCTGCTGGTCATCATCTCCATCTCACACTTCAGGTCCTCACTCATAGAATCTCTTTATGTATCTGACAGCATGGAACTGTGACAGAATAACATGGTGATGATGCGCCTTTAACTGATGATTGTGTTTCTGCTTTATGTCTCCAGGCAGCTCCACACCCCCACCAACCTCCTCCTCCTCTCTCTCGCTGTCTCAGATTTACTTGCTGGGTGTTATTTGTTCTGTCAACTGATGTTTATAGATGGTTGCTGGTATCTTGGTGACATCATGTGTGTTCTCTACAGTATTTTTGGTGTCATTATCTTGAACATTTCAGTTGAAAACATGGTGCTCATATCAGCTGATCGCTATGTGGCTATTTGTTATCCTCTACATTATCCCACCAGAATCACTCCTAGAACAGTTCAGATCTGTGTGTCTCTGTGTTGGATATGTACTGTCGTCTATGATACTGTGATGATGAGAGATAACCTGAAACAACCAGGAAGGTTTAATTCCTGCTTTGGGGAGTGTGTGATTGAGGCTGGTTTCATTGAAAATGTCATAGATCTTTTTTTAACCTTCATTATTCCCATCATCATCATCATCCTCCTGTATGTGAGGATATTTGTGGTGGCTGTGTCTCAGGTTCAGGCCATGCGCTCTCATGCTGCAGCCGTCACCCTCCAGCGTTCAGGGAAAACATTTGTTAGGAAATCAGAGCTTAAAGCAGCTGGGACTCTTGGGATTGTTGTAGCTGTTTTCCTCACGTGTCTGTTACCGTATTACTGTGAAGCACTTGTAAATAAAAACACCTCCTTCAGGCTTTCATCTTTGACCTTTGTCATATATTTGTTCTATTTTAATTCCTGTCTCAACCCTCTGATCTATGCTTTTTTCTATCCCTGGTTTAGAAAATGTGTCAAACTCATCCTCACATTTCAGTTAAAGTCTGGCTCCCGTGATGCAAACATACTGTAACCTGGCTGAAGGAGACAAGGCTTTAAGTGTAGTGACAGATAATCTACTTTAAATTGAACACCAATTAAAAACATGCTACTGGTAAATTTTAAAGATTATAAAAGTGATCATGTTACATTTATGACAAATATGAAAACATCTTGCTTTTTAAGAGGTGATAATTGTGTAAAGTTACCTGCAGATCAGGTCGCTGAGAGTGTGGCTGGAAGTATTGACCATATTCTTTAAATGTAGAAGTGGTAAAGATGTATGGCTGGGCCTTTTATTAATTACGAAAAACATGTAAAGTTATTACTTGACCTGTTTTCAATCATAATCCAGGACATATAACAGGAAACATGACAAACCTTTGTTGTCTGTACAAAAGTCCAAGTCCTTTTTTATGTGGGACAGCATCAGCTGCTGATATTTCAGAAATGTCTGCATCTTTTGGATGTAAATTTAGGATTTGGATGTCATTTAGGATTTGACCACATTAAATTAGTAAAGTAAATAAAGTGAGGTGAGATGTGAGGTCCTGTGAAATTTTGCTTCAGTTCAATAGAAAAGGCTCAGAATTGCTGATGTTGATAAGGATACCAGAATGTTGGCTTTCTAAAAGTTGCTGTTGTGTTTTCATGTTGGGGAGATTTTTTTTCTTGAGAATGCATCATCGATAAGTTAAATATGAGTATACTGTATATTAATGGTAAATCAAAGGATGGATTTCTGTAAACAGTATTTTTGTGAAAATAAAAATTATATGTTAATGAACAAACTGACCGAATTTTGAACAATTTTTTTCTACTGTGGAACAAATGTTTTCAAACCTAAATTCTTCTCTGAGAAAATAAAATAGATGGGTTTCTGAGCAACGTCACGGATAGGATGCGCATGCAACCAGGGGGCAAGAAAACACAGAAAAAGCATTGCTGAACTATGAGAAGACGTGTGTTTTACGTACAAGACTCGACTTTTAATGCAGATGAGGTCAAGATATGACGTGAAAGGGTCGGGGAAATATAATGTTTATGTCCTGGTATTTGTTCGGTTGCAAAAATCTAAACATTAATGAATGTGAACAGTTGAAAATGGTGAAAATAGGACAGTAGAAGGGACTGATCTTCACAAAACCCTCTCAGATAACTTATTCAGGTTCAGACTACATGATAGGCCCATTTCACGATTTCCGGGTTTATTGTGTTGACGGGGTACACGGACTTCCGGTCTACTGTTCAGCAGTGACAATTGGTGATGGGAAGACCGATTCTTTTGGCTGACTCGGTTCTTCTACTCTCGAACAGTAAAAAGAACGAATCTTGAACGAGTCATTTCGTTCATTTTCACAGCAGGTGGTGCTGTAGCCCTGAGTGAGCTCCAAGTCATTGCTCGTATCTCACAACATGACTGAATCACTCAGTTCACTCTGTTGCCCGGCGACGGCGTCACTCGCAGCACACAAACTAAATAACTGGTGCAGTGGAAGCTCACAATATGTGTAGCAGCCGGACTCAAGCCAAGGATGAACCACTCACCTCCTTCCTCCTGAATCAGCTGCACATAGGACCACACAGTGACAGTGACAGTGTCAGCTCACGAATCACCTCCTCCCTCCCGGGCCCCGGCTCACAGGTAGTCGCGCGGGCGCGAGTCAGTGCCCTTACGAATATTTAAATATTTTCCTTCGTCACGTCGTATTGCTACAATCCATTTTCTTCTTAACTCTTCGTCTTTTGGAAACTCGTGAAAGTGTAAATACGGCTGTTTTTGTCTGGAATTTGAGCACTGGGGTACGCAGCAGAAGCTTTTGTTGTTAGACTGCGCCATGTTAACATCCATTGAATGCTGTAACCGGAAGTCCGTGTACCCCGTCGAAGCAATAAACCCGGAAATCGTGAAATGGGCCTATTTATTTATTTTTTCGCCATGGTCACCATGTTGGATTAAACCACCGCGGTGACAAAAAATATTCCGGTGTTGTAGTCGGGAGACTGGTACTAATACCTGCATCACTGCCGCGATCGGCGGCATCACAACACTGTAAACTGTAAACACTGTAGCTGTGATACAGCCGTCCTCTGCTCAGACAGGAAAATAAAAAGAAGAATAGCAACGCATCCCGGAGATTTAATACGAAGTACAGGGGTCGTAAATCAGATGGCGTTTGAGTTTATACCGCTAGCTTGCTAGCAGTTAGCTAGTCTGTCTACTGTCCACCACGATCTCATACACAATAAAGCAGAACGTTACACAAGCAGTGAAACTTACCGACAGCAATGCGTGTTAGTCCCTAACAGTTGGAATCACCTCCTTTCCAAACGTAGTGATGATGTCGTCTTTGCCTGGTTTAATCCCAAACTAGTGAAAGTTGCTCCTGTATGGAGGAGGTGAGGACGACACGGAGCTGAACCTGCTGCAGACAGCAGACTGTTGGGGACCATTTTGGTTTTGATATAGTCTAAAGTTTAAGCCGCTTTCTAACTCAGGTTTTTCAGGCAAATTTCAAATGAGGTTCAACACGAATAATATCCATGTTTTAACCAGAAAAATGCCGTTTCCGGGTGATGACTCCCTTGCCAAGTTAGTGTAATGGTAACTGAAATATAACACAGCAACGCTGCGTCGGTATTTTTTTATTCGTCATCAAAATACAGATTTATTCAATATGATTTAAAACACAACGATCTCTGTTTGTTTCGTTAGGCTACTTTACATTTTTATGAATGATATGAGTGCGTGTTTGGCCGTAGACTTCAATACAAAACACAGGCATTTTGCCTGGTTGCGCGCGCAACTGTCAATGTTTGTAAACGTGAAACCCATCTATAAGAACAGAATGAAATCAAAATTTATTTATAAAGCACTTTTCCTGCCAAGGGGAACACAAAGTGCTCAACGTACTGTAATAAAAACAAAAGCACATTAAAACAAAAACAAGCTTCTGTCAGTTGACATTTATAGATGATTGCTGGTATCATGGTGACATCATAGGGGCGGCTGTGGCTCAGGTGGTAGAGCAGGTCGGCCAACGATTGAAGGATCTGCGGTTCGAATCCCGATCCCCCAGCCATGAGTCGTTGTGTCCTTGGGCAAGACACCTCCTTGCCTCCAGTGGGGGCACTGCTGGTGTGTGAATGGTTCCGGTGGTGGTCGGAGGGGCCGTAGGCGCGAAATGGCAGCTGTGGCTACATACGTCGCTTACCATCACCAAGTATGAATGAGGAGTGAAAGAATAATGGACCGACTGTAAAGCGCTTTGAGTGCCTTGAAAAGTGCTATAGAAATCTAATCCATTATTATCGTGTGTAATCTTTACTGTTTTTGACCTGATTGTCACCATGGTTTCCATAGAGATGATGGTGCTCATATCAGCTGATCGCTATGTGGCTATTTGTTATCCTCTACATTATCCCACCAGAATCACTCTTAAAACAGTTCAGATCTGTGTGTCTCTGTGTTGGATATGTGCTGTCGTCTATGTCACCATGTTGTTCAAAGATAACCTGAAACAACCAGGACAGTTTAATTCCTGCTTTGGTGAGTGTGTGATTGAGGCTGGTTTCATTGAAAATGTTATAGATCTTGTATTAATGTTCATTATTCCCATCACCGTCATCATCCTTCTGTATGTGAGGATATTAGTGGTGGCTGTGTCTCAGGTCCGTGATGCAAACATATTCTAACATGACTGGAGGAAATGAAGCTTTCACTTTAGTGATGTAGAGGGCGACATGAGGTTCTCATACTTGCTGATGGTATATTACTGATGATATTTCATCAAACGTGGTCATTGTTTGATTGCTCCATTTGGTGTTTTTTATTGCTGCTCTTGCTCTGTTTTGTATTCATAAATGTGCTGGAATCAGCTCTGTGCAGAGACTCTTTCTTCCTCTTAGATGTTGGAAGTGATTTTGTTGTTTACAGATAGGAAACTCTGACTCAGGACGTTTCCAATATGCACTGGTTTTACAGGAGAACAGGAAACTTTGAAACTTTTTACAGTTTTGCAGGAAAAATAAATTTCTGTTTTTCTTAAAGGAGTGATGACATAGCAGTTAAAAACTAGTTTATGTTGTTGGCATTACTTTATATGTAAATACTCCAAAGAAAAAAACGGCATTTTTTACAGCGGAGTATTGTTTTGAAACGCCAGACCTCACTTCCTCAGTAATACAGTTGGGTCCGGTGATGATATGGAGCTTTACCCGGAGACCACGTTGACTTCATTTTGATTGGCTACACCTTATTTCGCTATGACCTTATTTGGAGAATCTAGGTCAAGCTGCGATCGGAGTTTGCTAAAGGCTAACTGCTAGCAACAATCCAGACAGTGAGCTACGTTTATCAGACAAGACAGCATTTAGAAAATAAATAAACTTACAGGTAATGACAAGGTTGTGGCCCCCTCCCTCAGTGTTGCTGCAGAAGTTTTCTTTTAAATCCATTTGTTTGAAAATCCAGACCTGACTGCACAGAAGTTACTACTAGCTCCATACACGAAGCTGAATCAGACAGGGAGGGGAGGGGGGGGAGCGGACGGTGCATAAACCGTTAGGAGAGAGAGAGGGGGCGCTGTTTACTTGATAGTGTGCTCTTATTGGAGCAATTAAATTACGTAGAATGATAGAACTACGTAGAATGATAGAACTACGTAGAATGATAGCCTGCTGTCTGATTCAACCGTTTCTGAGCAGAGAAACAAAGCTGACAGACCATAAACAGGAACTTTGATTCTCACTCTGGACATTCACATGGCCTCATCAGTGCACAACAGATCATATTATACACCCAAAACCCCAGAAAAGTGAAATTTGATGTCATGGCACCTTTAAGAACAGCAGCAGCTGTTGGTATATTGGAAGGTATCTGCATTTTCTTCAATCTTTTAAAAATGCTTTTAGCTGGTCTTGCCCAGAATCATGACAGGAGAAAGACGTTCTGACACCTTGTTGTGCTAAACAAATTACTGCAGTCCAGTGTTCACTCAATTAGACTTCCGCACCTTTTGGCAGGTATTTTGGTCCACTTTGGTCCAAGTGCTCTTGTTTGCCTGGGACATTATTATTATTATTATTATTATTATTATTATTATTATTATTATTTTATTCTATTTTTTATATTATTTCCAAGCACATTCCTTAAGCAATATTTTTTTTCACTAAATTTCACTTCATCAAATTTTACCTCTAACCACCACTGCTTTTTATTTTCATGTATGTGCATATACATTTATGGCAAAGAGGGCCCAGGCAGGAACTGATCCCCAGATTCCTGGATAAAAGTCATGCTCGCTCACCAGTTAGCCAAAGGGACATCCCTGTGGCCAAGTAGCCAGGGTACATGATCAAACGGGGGCATCGTGACAGGACCCCACACTGTCACATATAGAATATATGTATGTAATTGCTGAACAAAGCAATTAAAAATTAAAACTGAATTTGTATATTAATGCTATATGATACAAATGCTTTATTTGACCAGTTTGTCGTTAGTTTTAATCCAATTTGCTCCTGAAATTCACACTGAATCCACTTTCTCATGGGATTAGAATAATCCAGTGTATTTGGATTAAATGTTTCCCAAATCTACCTTAAAATTTAGAACAGCACAAGCTTAAGTTTTGATTCGGGTTGCCACCTTTCAGAAAAAAAAAAAGGACACCCACGACAGCTCATCGGAGCCATGACCACCACGGGTCTGACACCCGTGGTGTGGGGCCCCCACAACAGTGCTTTATTTTGTGCCAGTGCTTTAAGGATTACATTGTAATTACATCCATCTCTATTTAAAATACAGTGGAGAAAAGTATATAACAAAGTGCCATATGCACAAAAGTTATTAGTTATTGCATTATCACTAAAACCTAGTTAATGAAGGACTGTTATGCACATATCACATGCAACACCAGCACCCAAAGATCTGTTTGTGCGGAGTGTGCAACAATTAACTTTTAACTTAAGTAACTTAGAATGGGATGATATAATCATCAAGCTGAACAGGGTTTTTTCTGCTTCTTTTGACTTGAAAGACAGTCAGGTCATTCAGACAGTTAAACCACACAAACAAAACAATTTATGTAGTGATAACTGAACACTGTATTCCTCAAAATAAACATTTTGACACAGAATACACAGAAAGCTACACATTTTTTATACATCTAGGAAATGTGTATATATTCTAATAATAATAATAATCTTGTAACAATATTTATCAACTGTTTATTTATTGGCATGATTTGTTGTTTAAATGAACATATAATATATTTATATTAGCTACTACTACTATTGGATACTGTATATATTAAATAAATGATCATTTATTCAACTTTTAAAAGTGAACATCCTAAACAATCGTTCAAATAACCCACCAGTCTCCTAACGTAGGCTCTGTCCATGCTCTGACATCTTCTGGCTGAAACAGAACCAGATAGAAAACTGATCCTGAACGGGATGTGATGTCATCACTGACTCAGTCTCAGGAGATGAGGGGATGAAGATGGGACACTCACGTTTAGGTCGTCTTCATGGTTCTCACGTGCCTTAAAGGTGCCATGACATCAAATTTCACTTTTCTGGGGTTTTGGGTGTATAATATGATCTGTTGTGGACTGATGAGGCCATGTGAATGTCCAGAGTGAGAATCAAAGTTCCTGTTTATGGTCTGTCAGCTTTGTCTCTCTGCTCAGAAACAGTTGAATCAGACAGCAGGCTATCATTCTACATAATTCTATTATTCTACGTATTTTTTTTTTGCTCCAATAAATGCACACTATCTCCTAACGGTCTATGCACCGTTCGCTTCGCTCCCCCACTTCTCCCTCCCTATCTGATTCAGCTTCGTGTATGGAGCCAGTAGTAACTTCTGTGCAGTCAGGTCTGCGTTTTCAAACAAATGGATTTAAAAGCAAACTTCTGCAGCAACACTGAGGGAGGCGACCACAACCTTGTCATTACCTGTAAGTTTATTTATTTTCTAAATGCTGTCTTGTCTGATAAACGTTGCTCAGTCTGAAGTACTCATGTTGCTAGCAGTTAGCCTTTAGCAAAGTCCGACTGCAGCTTGACCAAGTTTTCTAAATAAGGTCATAGCCAAATAAGGTGTAGCCAATCAAAATGAAGTCAACGTGGTCTCTGGGTAAAGCTCCATATCATCACCGGACCCAACTGTATTACTGAGGAACTAGTTTTACTGCTATGTCACTTACTCCTTTAAAGGCTGAATATGGAATACGGACAGAACAGCGACATCATGTGTGTCTAGGCTTGAAGCTGTAATGGCAGAAAAACAACTCCAGCCGTTTGGGTGCCAAGTGACCAACAGTCTGCAGCATGTCCAATAAGTAAGGCAGAGGAGTTTATAACTGACAGTTAACGTTAGCCATGTTAGAAAACAAGTTAGCTTACCGATACAGTGAGGAAAGGCGCCATTTCCGTGTTTGACTCCGTGGAAAACGTTTATGTGGGTCCATTTAGTGAAGTCTTCACCCAAATTAACTCCAGAGGTTTGCTCTTCTCAGGTCACTCCTCCTCAGAAACAGACAACAATATCTCCAGGGCTCTGAAGCAGCTGCTTCACTCGCCGTCTCCACGGTTTCCCTGTACCAGCTGTAGAATATTATCCATGTTTTCATGCAAAATGACTCATACATTAGATGAAGATTTTGTTTGGACTTGGACCTGAGAGGTTAAGTAGAGTTCACTCTCAGGATAGATGACACCCCTTTTCCTGTGTTTCTCTGTAGCTAGGGCTGGGCGATATGGATCAAAAGTCATATCTCGATATATTTAGGGTGAATATCCGATATACAATATATATCCCCATATTTTTATTGCAAAGTGAGAGCAAATATTTTGTTATAGTCAGAGCCAAATATGACATTGTAAGTAGTTTAATTTAAATCGACTGGATGAACTAATGATCAGCTGTTCAAAGAATGACAAAATGGAAACAGAAATACTGTATAATACTGTATGTAATAATACTCCCAGATGCAAGTAAGGAACATTACACAGAATTAAATGTAGCAAACCCTAGTAAGATTAGCATTTATATACAAAGACAAAACAACACACATTTAACTCCATATCTCGATATAGTATGATATGGTCCAATTCCATATCTCATTTGAAAATATATCGATATATTTTTCATATCGATATATCGCCCAGCCCTATCTGTAGCAGTTGTAAAACACATCAGAGGTGGTTTAGTGGGGCTTATTTAGTTTGGATCACCAAGTGAAGCAAATCCTTTAGGCAGTTTCTGACCTGTAGGCCCTGAGAAGATCCTGATAAGAGGAAGATGTCTTTTCCATATGACTTCTCACGTGATTTTAGATAGACAGGGGACAAGCGCGAATGATTCATAGTTTTGTATTGCTGTGCTTCCTTTTTTTCTGTATTTTTCCATACTTTCAAGCTCTCAGGGATCAAGGAGCCAGGAGGGGTCAGGATGTCTGTTCAGCTGTCCTGTACGAGGGTGGAGTCTCTGACTCTTCAAGACTCTACCTACATCTGACACTATTTAAGAGATCTAGGGACAGTTAGGAGGAGTTCAGATTTCGTAAACTGGCTCCAGCGTTTTGTTGGTGAGAGGGCAAGAATTCTGAACCCAGAGCTCTGTCATGTATTGCTTTTGATCTGCAATAAATTGTTTACTTTGATTCTGCAGTATGTTGGTTTTCATTCCTGATGCAAAAGGTCCCGCTGAGAATGGGTAAAGACGGTTACAGCAGATTTAATGTTTGGAAGGTATTTTAACCACCCATTTTCTTACACAGCCTAACTGTGCCCAAAATATTGTTGCCACACAGAGATCGTATTTGGCAACCTGCAATGGCAGCATGTATTGGCTTACAGACATAAATATAATGCCATTATCGAACCCGTTAAAATTTCTTTTATAATTATTTTTAGTCTAAATATAATTTTTCTAGGAAATGTTGTACTTTCATTCTGTACCCCCCCCCCCGCCCCCCCAAACGACCTGTGGAGGTATTATTTTTAAAAAATATAGCTTTTTAATAAAAATGTTCTATATTCAACCTTTAAGTGTTACTTTCATGATGAGTGATGATGTCTGATGTCAGACAGTCCACCGCCGCCACAGAAAACCCTCGCTGACATATTTTACAGTTTCCATTATCATCTCCGCTGACGCTGTCCAGCCAAGGATGGGCCTGTTCCCTCTCACGTATCTCTTTTTGCAAGCGTTTTCGCTTTTGAGAACATGCTGGAGTATCAGGTGTGGACATGTTAAAAGGCGCAGGTGCTGTGAGAGCGCCCGTAACAGCAGCACACGCAGGCACACAGGTGTGCAGGTCCAGATGCACCAGACTGGAGGAAGGATGCTGCGTAGATCCCACTGTTTCTTTGCTGGCTTTAAAAAGTCTTTGTTTTATTTTTTTTACTCATTGTTGTTAAATTCAATGTTTATATATACGACAGACGTGTATTGAACGTTAATGGAAATATGGGACAAATAGCGTCCCGTATCGGTTCAATATGGGACGCAGCGTTTAACTGTCAATTAAAGGACGATTTCGTGTTTTACGGGATGGGTAGCAACCCTAGTTTTGATCCAGGTGAAATTTGGGATTGGATTATGTCATGTAATACGATTGCATACTCCTTTTAATTTGCCTTAAACGACCTGTTTTCAACATTTGACCAAATCCTGAAAACTGTTATCCGGATTAAATCTTTAAACAAATCGCCCCATGAGATCCAACTGACATTTACAGGTTTAAGACAAATTAAATAATTACATATAGTTTTTGATCAGGAGCAAAGATAACTGAAATTCTTGAGTGAAAATTGGAAAAATCTTAATGTATATTGTATTTTGGCAGTT
>JALJCO010005940.1:0-144811 GCA_023101725.1 Atherinomorus stipes
CGAACGGTAACAAAAAGCCCAGAAAAACTTCTAAAGAGATTAAAGGTGAACTTCAAGCTCAAGAACATCAGTGTCAGATCCACCATCTGTCCTTGTTTGAGCCAAAGTGGACTTAATGGGAGACAACCAAGGAGGACACCATTGTTGAAAACAAACCTTAAAAAAGCCAGACTGGAATTGACCAAACTACATGTTGACAACCACAAATCTTCTGGGCGAATGTCCCGTGGACAGACGAGACAGAAATGGAACTTTTTATCAAGACACATCAGCTCTATGCTGACAAATGGAAAAATGAAGCATATGAAGAAAAGAAGACTGTCCCTACTGTGAAACATGGAGGAGGTCTGTTATGGTCAGGGCTGCTTTGCTGCATCTGGACCAGGGGTCTTGAAACTGTGCAGGTACAATGAAATCTCAAGACTATCAAGGATTCTAGAGAGAAATGTGCTGCCCAGTGTCAGAAAGCTTGGTCTCAGTCGCAGGTCAGGGGTCTACAGCAGGGTAATGACCCAAAATATATACAAACAGCCAAGAATGGCTGAGAGGAAAACACTGGACTATTCTGAAGTGGCCTTCTTTGAGCCCTGACCTAAATCCTTTGCTCAAGAGGAGAGGAGCAGAATACCTGCTGAGAGGTGCAGAAGTCTCACAGACAGTTACAGGAATTGTTGGATTGCAGTGATTTCCTCAAAAGGTTGTGCAAAAAAATATTAAGTTAAGGGTGCCATCATTTTTGTCCAGGCCTGTTTCATGATTCTTTTCTTTTTTTTTAAAAAAAATAATTCTGTTGAAGCGTGGTTGAAAAGCAATGTCTGACTTTCATTGGTTAATTTTCATAGATTTTTCATTTAGCATAACTTTTTCTTTCATTAACCGAAGGGTACCAACAATTTTTTTCATGTCTGTAAGATTATATATAAAAACTATACATAATAACTGCACAGATTACAACCTTTTCCACAACAATGTCCTGTTGAATCCACGACTATTCCTAAAGAATATTGAAATGTTTCTTTATAAATTGCTTACAAGCAAAAATTTGCACACTTTAAAAAATTCAAGAGATTTTCTCTCTCTCTCTTTTTTAACCATGTGCCTGTGGCAGACAGATTTGGAATTATGGTGCAGAAATGTAAAAAAGATGGTAATAGTAAGTGAACTTAATTTCACCATTACTTTAAGACAAATGAATGAATGAGTGAATGAATGAGTACGATTGTCCAGTGAGTTTAGAGTTTTGCGGATTGCGGTTTGTTGTTGTCTGGCTAGCTAGCTAGCAGCTGTGCTGCAGTTGCGCGTCAGTGGGCAAGTGCGGCCAGCAGTGTGTGAACGTCCCCAATAACTACAGCAAGCTGAATCTAAAATCAATGGACAATAGTATTCATTCCGTTCGCACATTTGTCTTAAAGTATTGGTGAAATGAAGGAGTTCTGTTGCAGATAATGCCTTATAGAGAGGCCCATTCATTCATTCCCATTACCCTATATGGTTATACAAGTATAGCAATGAATGTAAATGTTAAGACTCAGAGTGATACAGAAATTTCACAGGTGAGTAAATACACATAAAAATTCATTGAAATTTTTCCTACAGTATATTGAAATGAAAAAAGCGATCCTTTAAATGTCTATAATACAATGTATTTAAAGATTTATAGAATAATGTTCTAGTAATATACAGTGATTTTTTTCATATTATGAAGAAATTCACGGTAAAAATCAAGGCTGAGGGTCAGTAACCAGCATCTATAATCTTTAGACCAACAGGTTCACTAAAATCAGTCACTGAGGAAAATCCCTCAGAAACACTTGTCAAAACTTAAAGGTTGAATATGGAATACGGACAGAACAGCGACATCACGTGTGTCTAGGTTGTAGTTGCAACGGCAGAAAAACAACTCCAGCCGCTGGGATGCCAGGCTCACTGCCGATACGCAAGTGACCAACAGCCTGCAGCATGTTTAACAAGTAACGCAGAGGAGTTTATAACTGACAGCTAACGTTAGCCATGTTAGCAAACAAGCTAGCTTACCGATCCAGCAGGAAAGTCGCCATTTCAGTGTTTTACTCCGTGGAAAACGTTTATGTGGGTCCATTTAGTGAAGTCTTCACCTGAATTTACTCCAGGTTTTGCTCTTCTCAGGTCACTCCTCCTCAGAAACAGATAACAACATCTCCAGGGCTCTGAAGCAGCTGCTTCACTCGTCGTCTCCACGGTTTTTCCCTGCACAGGCCTGACTATGACCGAAATATTGTTTCCACACAGAGATCGTATTTGGCAACCCGCAATGGCGGCGTGTATTGGCTTATAGACGTAAATAAAATGCCATTATCGAACCCGTAAAAAATTATTCTATAATTATTTTTAGGCTAAATATAATTTTTCTGGGAAATGTTGTACTTTCATTCTGTACACCCCCAAACGACCTGTGGAGGTATTATTTTTGAAAAAATATAGCTTTTAATAAAAATGTTCCATATTCAACCTTTAATTCATGTATCTGTCAACAAAAAATGTCTTGATGCATCATTTAACTTCTGCGAAATAAGGAAGAGTGGAGTTCTGGAAAGACTTACCTTTTCTGCATTACAGCTCATTGAAGATGCATCGAGGTGAAGTGGGAAACTATCCTGTGGGCTGATGAATCTAAATCAGAATGTCTTTTCAGAAGTGCTGGCTTCTGCCTCAACCACCGCAGTGCTGCTCCAGCATGCACGGCGAAACCTCTAGGTGGTCCTGAATGCAGCAGCCCGTATGGTGTTTGATCAACCAAAAAGGGCAGGTTACCCCTCTGGCTTCTAAAGGCTTCCCAAATCCAATTCAAGTCTCTAAAGTAAGCAAACAGAGGGAGTTCTGGGTATAAACCCAGCTATCTAAAAGTCAATTTTACAGGCTTTTGCTCCTCCTCTACCTGCGCTCCCCTCAGGAATGTCTGCTTCTGCCACCTTGTGCCCAATTCTCAGTCCAGACTGCTCAAGTTTGATCAGTGAAATGAGCAACCAAATGCTATCAGAGCAGGGACGCCCCTCCCTACAATTCTTATTTCCTCTGAACACCTGCAACAGGCCGAACCTTAATTCTTCTGCAACTAAAGTTAAGAATACACTGACTTGTTTTTTGTTGGACTGATGCTCAGTGTCATTATTCACTACATTAAAGTCGGCTAAATATTAAAATTATAAGAAAATAATAAGGGATGTTCAATACTGGCAATTTTTTTTTTTTTTTTTTTTTTTTACCAATATCCCAATGTCGTCCAACTGTTAATTTCTGATATCCAGTATCAACTGATACTGATCTATGCAGACAACTGTGAGATTGTATCTGATATTTTGAAAGATACAACTATTTTTTGTTCTGAGAGCAAAGATCCCAAAATAGCCTTAACTCAGCCAGAGCAGTTCATTTTGAACATCTGGCTGCCAGATATCAGATACTAGCAGGTATTAGATACTACCATTTATCAGATACTAGCAGGTATTAGATACTACCATATATCAGATACTAGCAGGTATTAGCCAACATGTGGCTAATTCTAATGTTTCTGACAACTTGATAACTTAACCAACAACTTAAAACCAGACATATTATGAGCAGCTTAAAGCAAGTCAGTCTGTAGCAGCAGCAGCTGCCCCGTAGTCACATGACTCTAAAAGGAATGCTGGGATATGAAGTACTTTAACAATAACAAGAGCCACGTTTAAATGGAGCCAAATATACTGATTGTTTTGGGTTTAAAAGTTCTATGGGAATGAAAATGATCCATATAAATGCCTCTTTCTGAATGAAAAGTGCCAAACCGAAATAATTTTCATTTAGTTTCAAAGGGGTAGAATATTCCTTTTCCCAAACAGATTGTGGTATCGTGTAAAGGCTGAATCGGAAAGTTGTGTAATTGCCGTAAACGTGCAATGAATGATTTTTCCTCACTAAGATGGAAGATGGCGGTGAACAATGAAATTCCATGGACAGCAGCGGAAAGTTTGTTTTTCATTCAGTCTCTGTCTCCACGCCTTTTTTTCCCATTTGTTTAGTGGGCATTCGTGGTACTGGACTAGACTGGTTACAGTGTTATCTTTCAGACAGAACTGTGAGTGTGTGCCTGAACTATGAATCCAGTTCTGCTCCTCTGCCTTATGGGGTTCCACAGGGCTCCGTATTAGATCTCCTGCTTTTTTCTTTGTATTTATTGCCCGTGGGATCCATTCTGAGAGGGCACTGCATCTACTATCATTTTTTACGCATGTCTTGATAATATTAAATCCTGGTTGGCTCTTAACATTTTACATCTCAATGAGAAAAAAATGAAGTGATTGTGTTTGGTCCCAGTAGCCTTAATGAATACCGCCCCATTGACTGGAGCCTTTTTACTGTTTTTTTTTTAAAGCCAGTAGTCTCAAACTTGGGTTTTAATCAGCTTTGTAGTGAAGTTTAGTTTTTATTATATCAGACAGCTGGCTAAGGTCAAACTTTTTCTTGCACAACAGAACTTTGAAACAATAATCCATGCCTTTGTTACATCTCGGCTGGATTTCTGTAATGCACTTTATTTTGGGGGAGCTCATCCTCCTTTGCACGTCTCCAGTTGGTGCAAAATGCAGCCGCACGCCTTTAACCTGGAGTACGCAAGAGAGAGCACATAACCCCATCCTGGCCTCTCTCCACTGGCTGCCGGTGCATTTAAGAGTTCATTTTAAGATTCTTTTATTGTTTTTAAATCTTTTAATGGTTTGGCCCCTCTTACCTCTCTGAGCTTCTCCACCCCCACACTCCTGCTCGGTGCCCCAGGTCAGCTGACCTGATGCTCCTGGAGGTACCCAGGTCCAGACGGAAGCTCACAAAACTGTCCATTTTTAAAACTCGTCTTAAAACCTATTTTTATTCTTTGGCTTTCAACACAGCATGAGATTGTTTTAGTTGTTGGTTTTATTTGGCTCTATTTGTTTTCAATTATTTATTTTAAATAGTTTTATTCTTTTAACATGTTTTGTTGTTTTAGAATTGTTTTAACTATTTGCTTGTGTACAGCACTTTGTTCCAACTGTGGTTGTTTTAAAGGGCTTTATAAGTAAAGTTGAGCTGAGTTGTTTTCTGTACTCACCAGATCGGAATGAGCTAGCTCCCATGTAAAAAACTGCCCTGAAATTTTATTTTGGAGTGATATCAATCCTAAAGAGGAAAAAGTCTGTGTTTAAACATGGCTCGTGAGCTTTCTGAATGCTGGACAGGTGCTCGTGGAATAAGATCTCTGGAACAAGATTTTGCAACCGAACAAAGAGATCTCATGATTTGAGTAAAAATCCGAAAAAAACAAAACTGCCATTTTCAATATCACAGTTTAATGGCAATATTGACTGATAATATCGGTAGGCCAATATCGGTTTTCGGACATCTCTTAAAATATTAGATTCTGCATTCTTAACACGGAAGAGGAAAGGTACCGTGTTGTGTATTTAAACAAATGATACCAAACCACATTCTGCATGCACTGTCAAGAGTAAGAGTCCAGATACGAAACTGGCCAATTTCTAGTCCAGACCTGCATGATGAAACAGAATAAAGCCTCCTGAAGCTCACAGGGTGAAGGGATGCAATAATAACATCAAACATTCCCCTTCCCTCATATTGCTTGGAATATATTGCTGTTATCAAGAAGAAATATATCAGTTTTCTCCCTTTGATCACTGGTAATTCATCTTTTTTATGAGTTTCAGTTAGAGTTTTAATTACTTGCAGTCATCATCATATACTAGCTTATCTATATTTTACAACACGTTAACCTTTTTTCAAACATATATTGTAAAGGAATAAATAATTACTTCTGTGTGCTTGCAGAAGATTTAAAGTGCTGATGACACGTTTTTGACATTTTCTCCATGTTTTATCAACCAAAATGTTCTTCAAGTTGATGTAACAAAAACAGGCGCAGCTGCATAGATGAGTTATTAGAAAACATCGCTGCATTTCAGCACATCTGACCAGACTGTGGCGCTGTGAGCCGAAACCGGGTGTGACATCTGCTCATTTAACATTGACGTCAATGGCTTCATTGCGGTTTAAGTTCCTTTTCCAGTTTTACAGACAAACAGTAATGACTCAGCTTTCTTTGTATTCTGTTTGTTTAAAATGTAATCGGTTTATTTAACTTTCCTGCAGTTCCAGAATTTTATTTTGAAGAGGATAAAGCAGCAGGCCGGACTTACCGGGTAGCAGTAGGAGCCTCTGCACGTCTCTCCTGTCTGCAGCGTCTGTTTAGTGGAGCTGTCGAGACTTCTAGCACATGGAACTGGAATCACGTCCTCTGGAATATTCTTCATCGTCGCTTCATCAGATCGGTCATACAGCTGCTGTATGGACAGACAGCTGCTGCTCTGGCCATCAGATCTCCTCCAGCTGCTCCCAAAGATGCATCCTTCCCTCCATCCTCATCTTCATAAACGGGAACTATTTAAAACTCGACTGGAACCATGGAAGTTGTTATCTTCTCATTTTTAAAGGATAATTATTTGCCAGCTGGGGCTGGCTAGCTGGGGGATAGCCGTTGGCTGTGAGCAAACTCGTTAGCCGGTTAGCCGCGAGCAAACACGGGTAACGAGTGCCTCTCCTCTGTCACGACTGACTCTATGTCAAACCGGTGCAGCTCCTTAACAGTTGTGGGTCTGCTTGTGCGGTTCTGGTTCCTTACAGTTCTGAGTTCCCTCGGTGTGGTCTTGCAGGCTTTTAGCTGAACCGAGCAGACTTGAGGCTGGAAGACAGACTGTAGGCAGCTGACAGTTGTAGTCTGGTTCTAGCTTGTAAAATGTAATTTCCCCAAATTCCTCAGCATTATCACACTTATCTGAACTGGTTGATGATCCACCACACAAACCAGTTCCAGTCCAGCTGCTCTGGAGCATCTTTCATGTTTTCCACAGCTTTGATTACACATGTAAATCAATGAGCGGACCACAACTCCTTATCTCGCTGACGTAACGTCACGGAGGCTAAGTTCACTAGTGAAAAGCTATTAGCGCTTAGCCGCACCTCCTAAACATTGCATATTTATGTAAATACATGTCTGATTAACTTATAATTTCACAGAACTACACACTCAAAAACAGAGGTACGAGACAGGAACATTTATGCACCTGTAGGTACATTTTTTACAAATGTTCTCTCAAAAGTACAATATTGGTCTTTATGAGGCCAGAAGTACCTATATACTATGAAAAAGGGTCCAAAGTAATATAAAGTACACATTTGTACCATTTCAACCCTAAGGGTACCTGCAGCATTGAAAAATGTGTGTAGCTTGTACAACTATAAATAGCAGTACTTCTAAACAGTAGTATAATTATAGTTATGATTTTCATATTAATCATAGTAATAATTATATGTATAATTATATATGTGTTTGGCCTAATATTTAAATAATTATTAATTTGTCATTAGCATCTTTGATTGTTGTCATAATCTCTATTTTATTGTCTTTTATTCAACATTTTTAATTGGTTTAATTGTGCTTTATTAACTCATACGCTTGATAAGGTACAAAAATGGACCAGGACCAAAGGTACAGAAATGTCTTTCAAAAAAGAACACCCCCAGTAACAAGCTTTGTACCCTTTCAAGTACAAATTGGTACCTCTATTTTTGAGTGTGCACTTATTCTTTCTTGGTGTGTTGTTGTATAACAAAGTTACTTGAAGTTAAGGTCGTGTCATCAGCACTTTAATGCTGCTGTTTATGACAGAAAGCACGTCTGTGGTGTAAATAAAAATAAAAAACAGGTGAAAAGATTGCAGCAGAAACAATGTCAAAAATCACTTTCATTACAGGTTAATGAGCTCAGCAATGCTGAATGGGGACAAATATACAGTAACAGATCCATCATGTAAACAGCCTTCTGAATTCAGGTTAATGAAATGAACTCTGCTGCTGGATCAGGGTATAAAAGGTGAAATGCTGCAATAACAAGCAGGAAAAAAAAAAAATCCACAACTGATTACTTTCACTTTATTTCAGTACATGTTACTCATACAAAATAATCTGTACAAAGGCTAAAATAGGTCATATTTTCCTCTTTTTTTTTCTTTTTGTTTGCATAGAGGGAATAGTTATGTAAAACAAAAAAAAGCTGGGGTGGAATGGCACAATAAACTCGCTGTCACACACAGGCCCGATGACAATTAGGTTAAAGAGCCGGATCAAGCTCTGCACAAAAATATTCTGCTGTTCGCGCCGTTCTGTTTAGGCATCAGACAAATTGCCAGTGGTTTGCTCTTTCATCATCCCTCCTTTGTTCTAAAATAGAAAAAAGGAAAAGAAAAAGCCTCTGCTCAGTCTGCCGAACGCCATTTAATCTTCAGGAAAGGTGTTAGACTATCCAAAAAATAAGTCAGGGAAGCCACTCTCTTGAATGAATCACATCATGGAATCTGCTGTAAAGCTGCTGCACTGCTTCTCTTCGCTGTTTATGCAACCCCCCCCCAAACAAAAAAATCAAAATCATTGGTTAAATGTGGCCTATATAATTGACAGTGACATAAAAAGGGAATAAATCAGAAGCATCGAGTCATTAAACATGAAAGGCAATGACTGTATACGGTATCGTGGGATTTTTGACACACTTTTCTTTATTTAAAAAATAACTGATTTCAAGAATAGAGAAGGTAGTGCACCACCTCATATACTGTATTGCAGATGTGTAGCAGAAACTCCACAGGACAAGGCTGGCAGGTATCAGATAATGCCACCCAGCAGAACACAACATCAAACACACCATTTCTAAAGCATACATATCCACTGCTCAGATATTCAGCTTTAGCTTGGGAGAGGGATTAGGAGGAGATTACAGAAATAATATGTTGAAGGTGGTAAAAATAAAATGATTTAAATTTGAAAAAAGAAGAAGATATATTTCTATGTTCAAAGTTCCTCACAGCAGACAAAACCCAATTACTGTATGTGCATTCTTTCTCCACCATCTACGTGGCTTACTGAGCACTCCGCCATGGATGAGAGGGAATATTTTATGTTCCTCCAGAAAAAAAAAATCTTGTTTTACTACAAGATCAAAATGCAGTCAAATAAAATATGAAAACCATACTGACAAAAACACAAATTTACATAAAATTTACACTGCTGGTGGAGTTTAAAGGAAAAAAAAATACAGAGGCAAAAAAACAAACAAAACAAAATCAGCAAACAAGAAAAAAAACATACAGTAAAAGTGGAAGATACGTCTAAATGACTTGAAAAACTCATGGGTCGCTCAAAGTGAAGCTGTCGCTGCAAATATTAGTGGCAGAGGTGTAACACGATGTCACCGCGGTTGTAATACTATCATATTTACATTTGCGGGCTGATATAACGGAGTGACATGAGCTGTGTCACAGTTTCAAATAGATCATGCTCTACAAATACATAATGGGCCTGACATTTGCAGTTCTAACAGATATACTGCAGATTATACCCACACATCCTAATTTAATTAAACTGGAACCACGAGAAGCGTGCAGCATGTCTTTTGTGGACTTTACCCGATGAAATATGTCAAAGTTTCCCTCTATCAATTCTGACTTAATTGCTTTAAGGGCCTTAAGCATTAAGACAGAGAGGCAAGAAGAGCGGAAGAGCAATGCAGACTAATTCTCTGGGAAAAATATTACTAATGGTGTCATGTTCTTCCAACCAGCGCCAATGATGTCACTAATGGAAACAAAAAGCCAGAAAAAACTGCCAACGACAAGAAAAAGCAAAAGTCTATTGTATAAAACAAACATCAAAACAGCAACAAACGACGTACAAAAATAGCATCAGTGAACGGATTTAGTTTAAACGGCATCCTAGAAACGCCCAGGAACGCTTAATCTGAGAAGCAAGATGGAAACGAGGAGATGGCAGCAGAGCTGAAGTTCACTCAGAATGTTGGTACAGTCGGATCAGTCGGGGCGAGGAGGTAGCGAGGCTGCCAGCTGGGGCTCTGAAGTGTGAGATCAGATTTGGAGACAGTCCCTGAATTTGTTTTATTTCCGCCGCTTTGCTCTCTCTCTGTCTTTCTGTGTCATCTTTGTTTAAAGACTCTCCCCGCCAATGTGAAGGGAAGCAGCGCAGTGAAATGTTTACCTTGGCTCTCCTCTTAACTTCAAGCCTGCTGCAGGAATACGGTGCAGCCAGATTTACGGAACAGTCACAGCTATTCCTCCTGCAGCCCCTCCTGAGTGCAGATGCTCCACAGGTGCTTTGAGCTGTCTAAAGAGCCGTGCCGTTTCTCCGGCATCGCCCTGTGCGCAGTGCCAGGTTTCAGCAGAGTGATGCAGTAAATAAGGGATGTGTAGAGTTTGCAGAAGCAGCCAAGCAGAGGAGACGCGACCACTCGTGCCTGCGCTGTACATCAGCAGCTGTCATGTTACCCCCGTGGACACAACAAGATGAGTGGAAGCATACGAGGGCAGACAGCGGTTTCTCAGCCAGCAGGGTCCCTGCACGTGGCGAGCCAAACCGGCGCCCCTCCCGTCTTAAACGGGGCCTCAGATTTAACAATCATAAAAGCAATTTACAAAAAAAAAAGAAGGCCAAGAGGTAAACGTTCATCCAGATTGGAAAAATTCTGTCTAAATGGATGATATTCTTTTCTTTGTTAGGCCATTTAACAGAAAGGAATGATTTCTAAGAATCACGGTTCTTTCTGTGTTTGTAACTAGGTTGACTAAATTAAAGGGATACCGTTCAACTTTTGACACAAACATCAGCCTAATGTAAGTAATAACAGATTATTTCTGGGGTCAACATACAGCGCTTGACACATGTGGGGGTTCTGAGGGGGCTGCCCTCCGCAAAAACCAGACATGGTAACTTTGCAGGAGTGGATCCGTCTCTCAGTGGATCATGTGACCTGGAGCGCTTTAGTTTATGGCTCATGACTTCGCTGTCAGCTGATCAAAGTGGTCTGCAAACACGATTCCAGAACACGGATAGAGACTGTTTAACAGTTGTGTTTCAGGTTTAATTAGGGATGCAAGATAATTATCGAGCCGATAACAGAAAATTATGACGTCATTTGGATAAGTCCGATATCATGACGACTAACCCCGATAACTTAAGTCCCATAAAGTTGGAATTTTTTAATTAAATAAAATGAAGTGAAATGACAATACTTTATTTATCCCAGGAGGGAAATTCGATAAATTAAGTTTAAAATTGTGCATCCCGAGGTTTAATGCCCCTAGAGGCCAAAAGTTACACGGTATCCTTTTCCCCAGCTTTACACCCGTTCGTGAGTGCAGTGTCCCGCAACAGCTTTGCTCTGGCCTCCAGGGCGTGAGCATTTCCACCATGCCCTGAGCGCCCGTGAGCGTACCCGTGAGTACCTGCGAGCGCGCCAGCTGTTGCTACATCCATGACATCACGGAATCACAGGAGGGGCTGCTAGATCCCCCGTGATTCTCATCCGAATGGTAAATGGTCTCTTATTTGTCCAAAACCTCGTGTCCACGGAGATGATGTCATGTTCAGATATTTCAGCAGTTTAAAATCTGCATCGTGGCTTTTGTTTAGGAAGTTACCGGATGTTTTACACTGAATCCCGTGTCTGACTTACTGTCTGGTCCGATCTGAACTACTGAAATTTACGCGTGTCGGTGCGTGCTTCGTCAGAAATAGAGCTGACCTGTGTCTTTAGCGACACCGGTCACGTGCTGCAGCGTGCTCAACATTCATCAAACCAGTGACTACAACAGGCACAATTCAGTGCGCATGGCGTGGTGCTGCGCTCATGGACCCGGTGTAAAGCTGGGGTAAGACAGCATCCACCTCAACCTTTGCGTGGCTCTAATAGCTAAAATCAGCTGCTGCACTGGCTGTAAAAATCTCTACAAACTCTTTGCTTCTGGAAAATAGTGAAAAATAAAATCAGAGCTGGAGAATTTGGCATGGTTAAAAGTGACTCATATACTTGAGTCACAACAGAAGCTGTATGTTTTTGCTATATAATCACTACTTATTTAATCTGGCAACACTGCTCACTTCTCATCTTAGCTAACACGTACTGGATGAGCAACACGAACGGAGGGATTTCAATCTAAAACAAAGCCAGAAATCAACATGACAGATATTCAAGGCAGTTTGGCAACTAGGAGCTTGAGTTGCAGCTGCAAAAAGTGGAAAAATGAATGTGCAAGCCAATAAATTCAAGGAGAAAAATGCTTTCTTAAAAATGCAGAGGGGAAAAAAAAATCCTCCTTATATATCTGATTCCTTCTGTGTGATATGCAACCAAACCTGCCCCAGTTTCCGCAGAGATTACTCAGTCATCCGTTGAGGATTTCTACACTGATTCTCCAAACTGACTGATTTTGCTAAATGTGGATGTTGCTGCAATAAATAACTTTCACGGATAAAAAGCAGCTAATCTGGTTGTTCTGTTGACTTATTCTCAGCTTGTTTCTCCTTTTTCTCCCCGATGAAATGCAGGTGTCAAATCGCATTTTCTCTGGAGAGTAACGTCACAATAACCGATGACACCTGCAGTTAAAATCACCCCTAACAATAATGTTGTCCTGCATAAGACACACCGGAGGGCATCAGATTTAAGCCGGAGGCAGATAAAGAGTATTTCGGTCTACAGGAGGCTGGCTGATGCTCTGGCTGATGCTCAGGCCTCCTGCGGAGCATCAACACATAAACAGACATAAACAGACATGTCCTACAGGGCATGTTGCCATACCTATCTGCCTCGGCTTTGATCTGCCTACTCTCCAGCCTTCCTCTCTCCTCTCGCCTGCATGAGAAGTGCGCTTATACAACATTTGAGGAGTTGCAAACCAGAGTAATGAGCAGGGATGTCAACGGAGACACTGTGTACGTGTGGAGCATGAAACTCATTGCTTCCTGACATGTGGGAAGAGAACTGGGATGAAATAGGAAAGAACGGACAGAGAGAAAGGGAGTAAAAAAAGAGGAGGGCAGAGCGAATGGATGAGATCTTAAAGAGAAAGCCTCCAGCTGATGGCTGCAGCGAGACAGCGTGTCTGCTGTTTTTGGCCTCCTTGCCCTTGCATTCTCAATGCACATTTCTTTCCTTCTGCAGCCTGGACTGTGATAAAACAAACACACCGGGCCGCATGGACACACACACAATCCAGTCCTGAAAAACACAACAACTTTATCACTCAGATCACCAGCTGACAGGCTCATGAAGCTGTAATAAACAACCATTAACACAATTTTGTTGTCTCACAGGGAATTATATCAGTGCTATATTGCACCGCACTGTGTGTGTGTGTGTGTGTGCGCTCAGGCAAATTTGTGCAACGCAATGTATTATTCAGAGAACACTGCAGAATTTCATATAAAATGACGACTCCTCACACTCAAATAATGCTCCTCCAACACACTCCCTTCATCCAAATCTCTACTACAAAAAAACTCAAACATGGATTACACTAAAAATCCATCCTGACATGCCTGTGTGCCCCCACAGCAACGTCACGTCAAATCCAACCTCATACACATATACATGCTGCACGTCTGGGAGCTCATTGCACTGATCTGTTCAACACTTACATTCACAGGAGATGATCGGGGACGTACAAAAAGGAGAGAAAAATCAAATCTAACAGGTTCTACACAAAAATGGCAAGAACATATATTTCAAAGACACAGGTAAGTCAGTGGAGTAAAAAACTAGCATGCCATATTCGATCTTTATTCATTTACAAGGGACAAAAATGGACTTGGTTTTAATAAACATGATGAAGAAGAAAAAAAAAAAGCACAATCCCCACAAGAAGTGGAGTTTTCTTCAGTTTCATGGGTTGTCTTTGTCTTAGAGAGGCTGTGTGGGTATACGTAAAGTCTTCATTGTCTCAGAATCCGTCCTTCCTTCCAGCAATTGGTTAGTCCCAAAAAAAGAAGACAAAAAAATAAATGGATACTCAAGAGGGGTGACAACCAATGGGAGTCTCTTCCATGCCAAAAGTAGTTGTCCCTTCTGTTCCAGTTGTGGTACTCTTTGGCAAAATGAATGATAAGAAGAAAGAGTAGGAAGGGGCAGGAACACGGCTGGAATCTGTACAGGTCTGGGAGGGGGGGGACGTTCTACGGAGGCTGTAAAGTGAAGGGGGGTAAGCAGGGATGTTTAAATCTGAGTCTTATCCCGTCAGGCAGTGGGGCCCCTCTCCGTGGGATTTCTCCGTCCACGGCTAAGCGTCGTACTTCTTCCCTGTTCTGTGGATGTGGTGGAACAGTGTCATGGAGAACGCCATGCCCAGGAGCTGCAGGGACACAAGAAGGAGACTGTAAATGTGTGACTGAAACGTGGTTCTGTATGCCAACATGAGTTTCTGTGTGGTCTACGGGATATTAATGCCTCGGGGTGAGCTGTGATTTTGATGCACAATAAATCTTTGGTGGAGCACAAACACTTTTCTCCTCGCTCTCGCTCTCGCTCTCAGATGGCCTCGGCATCGGCAGCTCTGGAATCTTTGTAATGGAAAAACTGTACCAAGATCAAGTCAATGAAGTAAATTGAGATGCCACCGAATCAAAGTATCCTGCTATCTCTTTGAAGTTTCCATTACCCCTGATACTCCGACATCAAACACAGTCACGAGGCTGATCCTAAAACCATTATCTTGAAAAAGTTTCGGATGGGAGGAAAGTACCGTATGGTGCACAGTTTTTTTTTTTTTTTTCTAATAAAAAGCCAACGCAGACTCCGCTGGGGATTCCTTCAGTATGTGATTAAATGAAAAAGCTGCTGATTCTCCTTTAGTTTCAGTTAAAACTCATTCTTAGAGCTGCTTAGGAGCAA
This sequence comes from Atherinomorus stipes, assembly GCA_023101725.1. Taxonomy (NCBI): domain Eukaryota; kingdom Metazoa; phylum Chordata; class Actinopteri; order Atheriniformes; family Atherinidae; genus Atherinomorus; species Atherinomorus stipes. The sequence goes on from JALJCO010005940.1 coordinate 14,798, forward strand.
AATGCCACCTTAAGCTGCTGCCAATCAAAACAGGAAGCTTTATTTACTCCAATTAATTACATGTAGCTCATCTGGAAAGTTTTTGCCACCCGCTTTATTAAGTCTAAATAAAAGAACTGCTCCTGCAAGAAGCTTCAAAGCTTCATCTGCCAATCATACGCCGCTTAATTTCTGAGATGTTTTTAATCATTTTGGATGGAGACATCCATGCAGGTTTCAGCCAGAGTAAGCCGAAATCCAGTCTAAATCATTCATAAAGCGCCTCTGGCTGTTACGTAACGTTGCAGACTGGGTGAGCATCAGCTCTTCATGGCGCTCATTGTTGTCATGTCCTCCACCTTGCCTTTGAATTAACTAATCTGACAGCTTGAGGTCTTCACTCTTCCCTCCCTGCAGTGAATCAGAGACGTGTTAGTATGTATGGAGAGAGGCAGAAAGAAGCTTAAAGCTGATGTCAGACAATATTAGAGACGCACCGATCGATCGGCAACCGATCGCAATCGATAGTGCCCCTATCGGTTTTCATCGATGGCGGAGCTCTCATCATCGGAGCAAGCCGATCCGATGACGTTTACAGTAACTACAGTGTTTTTGCATTCACTCCGGTGAATCTCTTTACTCCACGAAGTAGGGCTGCACGATTCTGGGAAAAATGTGAATCACGATTTTTTTTGCCTAAAATCGAGAACTCGATTCTCTGGCACAATTTTGTTTTCCACAAAATGTTTATTGCACAAATAAACTTTAACAAAACAAACAAAACAACTTATTCAAAAGGTAGTGCTGCATTTGAGGGCGCTTGAAAAAAATCTGGGAAGAATGGAAACTTTTATTTGTGATGCAGCTCGTGATTAAAAATGCTTCAGAATCGTTGAGGGTAGAAATGAGATCACGTGTAGGTGTGAATCAAGATCGCGATTTTTTAACGATTAATTGTGCAGCCCTACCACGGAGACAGGGGAGGATAAACTGTGATCTGCGTCTGGTCCCGGGTTTCCGAGCGGCGGGTTGACGACCTGCTGCCCGATGCGGGACTGCAGGTGGTTTATTTGGGCCGGATCAGACGAAAGCGGCGCCATCGTCGGCACGCAGCTCCTGGAGGAAACGGTGAAATCACTAAACCCAGAACAGCTCTGAACAGTCTGATGAATCCACTCACGGCGCAGAGATGTCCGACGGCGTCATTCTCTGGCCTTGTGGAGCAGATGAAGCCGAGCAGCTGCTCAGTTTCATCCGCCCTCAACCAACGCCACAGACGCAGGAAAACCACCGACTCCACCACCACAAGACGCTCTTGACGCACGTGATGCACAACGGAAATCTGCCATTCATGCTGCTTAATCAGAAGTAAGCTCATCAATAAAATCATCATTTTATTATATTATTTTGGCTACAGCATGTTTATGTTACAGTTAGAGGTTCTTTTTTAACAGAAAAGCTACAATATCAGCTCCAAGTTGATGTCCAGAGATAATGTTGCAGTTGCACATGAGTCACTGTTCTTATTCTCATTTGTATAACCAATTTCATTTTATTTTTCCACAAAAGGCTTGTAGCTAAACTCCAAATTGTGTCTCTGAGAAAGAGCCTCTTCAGAGTGAAATGTTTATTATCGTGCACGTGTTGCGCACATAATGCGTTTCTATTTTCAGATTTAATTCCTTTTTTTCACAGAAAAACCAGGTTTATAGTTTACAACTTGGATCAACTCTGAGAGAGTGAAATGTTTACTGTTGTCTGTGTTGGTGCTGCACATGTTGTGTGTTGTACATAATTATTGCCACAAGAAAGCTTAAGCTAGTCAGCTACACTTCCTCTCTGTAAACTAAGTCCAAGTCGTCTTTAAGAGGGTCTCTGCTAGAGGGTAAAATATTGCAGACTGCCTCAGCCTGCAATAAAACAGTCAGTTCATGATAATATCCCATCTCCTAATTGTTATGCTTCATAACATAATGTCATATAATGTCACATAATGTTTGATCGGCCCCCAAAACCCTGATGGGTGCATCTCTACTTTAAATGTGTGTTTTGTTTGTCATTACTCTGCACATGCATGCTGTGTGTATGGAGAAGCAAAGCATCGACTGGACATGAACAAATGATTTACGTGGCATCAAATATCCTTGCAGACATGCTGCAGCGTGGTGGAGATCCCAGGTGCACAAAAAACAAGGATGTCAGTGAACTCTTCTGGTTTCAGTCGGTTCATTCAGAACAACTTTGATGTTTTACTGGCAAATGTCAGCTGCTACCAGGGTGCAGAAGTACCTTCTGTACCGCCATGACTGAGACGTGGCTCAATAACCCTACAGTCCTGGAGAGGAGGATTATGTTTATTAGTCAACAATCTTTTTGCTGACAAGCTCTTGAACTCAGCTCGTCCTTGTCAGGCTACGTCTTCTGTCACATATACCTGCTCCCTTGGGGGGTCTTCCCTGCTGCTCACAGAGCCTTAAGCTGAGCATGCATGCACACTGAGGGGCAAAGACAGCTCAGAGCACAGGCATCCTCCCAAATCTAACCCCCTCATGTGGGTGTAAGCGTTTTCTTTAGCTAAATCATGTTTTAACTGAGGGGACGGATTTGTTGTCAGGAAAACACTCCTCACTGAGCATCTCTGTGCTTCTCTGACTGTAGATTCTGCCTGAAGGCTAATGCTAACCCCGTAGCAAGTGCCACTACAGAAACAGTCGGCTGCGTGGTTTACACTTGAACAGCCGGGTTTTATGGGAAACATCAATCACATCACTTAAGACGGCCAACATACTGAATTTGTGCAGCGCTCCTTTGAACGTGTCTGCTTTCCTCAGCTCTGATCTACTAACCTGTCACGAAGAAAGAAAAACTTAGAAAAAAAAAAACCCAGCAGAGCAGAATTATTTAAAGAAGTCATCTCCAGCTTGAATGAACTAATAAAAACCATCTAATATGAATATTTGTTGAGATTTAGTGACTCCAGTTATATTAACACCTATAAGAGCCAAAATCTGCGAACGATAAAATAAGGTTTTTACTACGGGGTTGGTTCTTGCAGGATGCAATAAGAAGCTTGAACTTGCTCAATTTTTTAAATTCACACCCTGTAAAGGACGAGAAGCCTGATTCTGCACTTACCAGCGATGGGGGCAGTTTTTCTCCATAATGGTTTTGGGAATTTAGCAACAAATCTTTTCATGAAGCAGCGTGAGAGGACCGAGGGGAAGAAAACGTCTTAGTTTAGGTAATGATTTATGATCGGCTTCTAAGGGCCTGCACAGAAAAAAACTCTTCATCTACATGAAGTCTCTCAAATTTCATCAGGCTCTTCACTTCTGGAAGGATTCAAGATTGAAGCACGATGATAATCCAACGCTTACGGGCACTTTTTTCTTTTGTTATGAAAAACCTCTGAGAAGCTTATAAAATGGTTTTGGCTAAACTTCAGAGTAAATTGGATCCGCCCCGACATGCTTAAACGGCAGGAAGGGGCGCTCAGGATGCTGCGGATCACCTGGATGGTGCAAAAACACTTCTGCTCAGCTTTAAACTGTATCAAAATACACATTTAGATCAATTCAGCTTCAGCAACACTGACTTTGGATCAACATGGTGCATGATTTACTGACTTTTTAACTGAAGAGTCTATAGACACCCTTTATCTTGACATCATTATGATATAAAATAACCGCAAATGATTCTGTTTCATTTATTTAAGCTGATATAAGTCTGATCTAATCTGTCTTTTTAGGCTACTGTGGGAGCTTCGTTTTCAGAGCAGAATATAGTTGTATTTCTCAAAACATGAGAGATACAACGTCAGAGTTGTCTGCATATATCGGTATCAATGCCGTTAGACTGTATAACGCTCTGGCCGAGCAGAAGAATCTGTTGATTTATTGATTTATTTTTTTAATCCTGGACTGTTTTTATTGTATTTTTATTTGTGCATTGTGCTGTATGAGAGTCAGCAGTTGGCCACAATGGAATTTCCTTCGGGACTGTTAAAGTTTTTCTAATCTATCCTATTGGTTGATATTGGATATTGGAAACGAAGAGTTGGACAATATCGGATATTGGTAAAAAAGCCAATATCCAACAACCCTGTTATTTACATTTAAAGAATAAGAACTATTGATGCACCAATCCAGTTTTTTCCATTCCAATCTGATACCGATACCTGGGCTGAGCATATCGGCCGATACAGATATGATACTACCACTGAATGAATGAACCATATACAGTCGTTCTCAAAATTATTCATACCCTCCAATTAAAGAAGGAAGAAAATCAGCTGTCAGTGAAATAAGTTGGAAACTGATAAAAGTAATAATGAATAAAAATTCTATGAAAATCATGACATTGATTTTCAGTTGTGGTTCAACAGAAATATTAAAAACAAACAAAAAATAACACAAGTAAACAAGCATGATGGGGCTCCGAAGCAGAAATTTTGTTGAGGAACACTTTGAGACAATCACAGCAATCAGGTGTTTTCTCTAACGTTCAATCAAGACGTCTGCACCTGCCGACAGGTATGTTGCTCCACTGTTCATGGGAATGATGCTCTAACGTGTCTGGGACAGTTTGTTTTTTTATGATTATTTGCAACTACAATTCAAAAGCAATTTCTTTTTTTTTTTTACTAAATTTTATATATATATATATATATATATATATATATATATATATATATATATATATATATATATATATATATATATTTTTTAAAAAATTTATTAGTTTCCTTAGTATCAAGTTATTTGAATTACTATTGTGAATTTAGCCTTTTCTTTTATTGGGAGGTGTGAATAATTTTGACTGTATGTTGCCATGTGAGTGAAGGCATCAGGCTTGACATAAACATTTAGCCTTGTTATAAAAAAGGAAAAAAAAGATAAAAATGTACTTAAGATTATTTATTAAAAAATAAAGAGTAAATGAGAAGCAAAAAACAAACAAACAAAAAACTTATCTGCTCTTAATAAAAAAAAAAAAAGAGAGAGAAATGACTGGATCTGAATGCTCGGCCTCATTTATCCGATATCTGATTCAGCTAATTTGTCAATATTAGCTGATATCTGATCCGGGTATCAGATCGGGGCATCTCTAATAAGTACAGGTGTGAGGGAATCAGTCTAAGTCAGTGCAGGTGAGCTGATCTGGTCTCAGATATAAACTGCCAGGATGCATGATCAATGATTAACACTGTAACATTTTTACTTTTCCATGAGCTGTTTGTGTCAGTTGTTGATGATCATCGTTCTCACTGCCAGCTGAGCGAGATATTCTCACTCAGGGATGATGAAGATTACCTGATCCTGGACTTTAAAGTTCAAGCCCCATCTCCCCTTAAGGACATCAACCATGTGCACAACAAAACTCAACAAGGAGATTTTCTACTGAGGCCACCTTGCTCTGAATGAAGCGCCGATTCAAGGATTAGCAGAGTGAAGACTTGACTTGCCCTGAGCGCTGTGACAGACATGCGAAGGAGAGCAGAGAAAATAAAGCAAGAGGGAACGTTCAAAGCACACCAAGCGAAAAGGAAGAAGGACCGCAGGGGATGACACACAGAGTGAACACTGAGTGTGTAAATATAAATACGCATTTAGAAGTAAATATGTAAGTAAAGGTAATAAAGACAGCAGGCAGAAGGCTTTTTTAATCTGTGACTGCTGCAGTGTGCATCTTGGGGGCTGGATGAGTGAAAAGGATTAGAAGGTGCAGTCAGAAATGTTAGGAAGGTGCTGCAGATTAAACGGATTTAGGAAAAGAGAGACAGCTATTGTTGTGGAGGCTGACCCAAGAGAAGCGCTCACATAGACGGAGCTGTGAATTTATAAAGTTGAGGCGCGGTGAAAACTTTCACTCAAGAAGGCGCAAACTCGACTGCTGGATGGAAAACAAACAGCCATTCACACAGATTTATGCCCCTTGGCACCTCAACACTTCCTAAATAAAATTATCTCCACAACAACGCTATAATCAAGTGATTTCACTATTTATGCACCACAAATGAGTGAGCACGCAGCTTCTGACAAAAACAAGTAATAAAAGAGATAAAACAGCCACATCACATCTTATTAAAGCATCTGAATGACTTCAGTCTGCTGAACCTGAACTGGAAGGCCCGCTGACCTCAGCTGAGTTTTAAAAGAGGCTTCAGACCTGCCTTCTTAATAAAGCATTTAATTAAATTGTCATTTATATTGCTTGTCTGCTTTATTAATCTCTTTACTTATTTATTTTTAACTGTGTTATTGTGGTTTTGATTTTAGCAAGGCACATCCTACTAGCTGTTTTTATGACTCTTTTGTCTATATTTTTTAAATACTTATAGTTCTTATAAGTTCTTATTGATGTTGATTTGATTTACTCTTAACATGAACTCCATTGCTTTCCTTATGGGAGTCTTTCACGCTGGGAGCTTTGCTTTTTGGTCTATGGGGTTATTGCCATGGACCCTTTTCGTAATTTATGCATACGTCACTCGCGCATGCTCGCAACTGCTGGCGAAGGTCAGAAAGCTTTGAAAGTCCATTAGAATAGAATAGAGACTGGTTTTTACGGGGTTAATTTTACGGGGTTAAATGTAAACGAATGACTTAGTTTACATTTAATTCGGATATTCACAGGGCCGTTGATCCTTTGCACTGACCCTGAGACACTTTTCTGTCACGCCAAACACCTGTCCCATTCAGTGACGAACTGGTTTAGACACTTGCAGCATGGAAAGACGACGCTGCATTAGTGAGAACAGATGGAACCTGCGGTGAATAACTGTCCGTTTGGATGTAAAAGAGCTTAGAAAGTTGCTGCGTAATAATTTAATTAAGCTGTTGTTTCTCTGTGAGAACTGCGAGCAGCAATCTGCCTGTTTAAAACTGTTTAATCTGCTTGATTAATCTACATTTTGTGCTGTAAGGCTGCTTCATTTACATAAATTATCTGTCTCTAATTGACCATGAAAATGATTTAATAGTCATAATCATAAGAATAACAAACTTAATTTGTTTTTAACTTTTCTTAACGGGAAACTTGAGGCTCCAGTGAGGAAAGTTCACTGCAGCAAACTCCCACCTGTGTATAACCAGAGCTCAAACGTCAGGGGGGCACATACTAGCTCAAAAAAAGTCTGAAATATACTGAACGGGGTGAGGGGGGTGATTTAAGACGAGAAACAACCTGATCAGGAATGAGTTAAAGAACACTGGCCTGGCTCCTTATCTGTAAATATTCCATCCCAAACAAAGTGAACCAGGTGAAATATTAAATATTTCACTATATTCATCAAAAAATGTCTACTTGTCAAGGTTTGCTAACACTGATAGAAAGAAAGTGAAATTACTTCTTCTTTTAACTGTCATCACATCGAAGATTTCTGGAGAAAGATTCAGAATTATTTGTCTTTAAAAGCCAAGCTTGTGATAAACTTGGATTCTTGGCTCCAAAGGATAAATATTCTAGTTATTCTTTATTACCAAAACAAATCTTACAATACCCAATATATAAAAAACCTAATAATCCTGATTGCTAAATTTTCCAAATCGCTGCCCTCCTTTATTAAGTTTTGAATTTATCTCATGAATTTTTTCAAGTCTATAGAAACAATAAATGATACAAACTTCTTTTTAAAGAATTATAACTGCCATGTTGTATGATACATGAGTTTTACTTAAATATTTATTTAAAAGTTGCCATTGTATTGTTTTGTACTTTTTTATTTTACTTTTATTTTTTTGTTTGTTTTCTAATTTGAATTCAAGTATGAAAACGTTATGAAGCCTTGTTCCTGCTGTTGAACGATTCTATTCATTGTACATTTAATGTTCTCAAAACTACAAAAAATAATGAAAATAATAATAAAAAAAAGAGTTAAATGATAATCGGCCTCATGCAAAAAGCATTCGTACAAACAAATTCGTTTGTAGATGGTTCGTACGAGTGATTTAGGAGAAAATGCAGCATTCACCAATTTTCTCCTGTTTCTAATCTTCTGTCAGGCACGAACAAATTTCACTAGTGCTCCAGACTTGACGTAGAAGTCACGCGCATTCAGTCTGCTGTTATCCAAACCTAGTTTTACACTAAAGAACTGTATTTATCGTTACTTAGAAGCAATTGTGTATTTTTAAATCCAACATAAATTAGGCTACATTATTATGTTTCACTCTGGAATTCTAAATGACACTTTTATGTGCAGACTGAGCGACAGGACTATCGGCCACTTCACTTACAGCCAGCATGTCGGTGAGGGGACGATGGTTTGATTTGTTGTCATTTCGTTAAATCAAAGTCCAGTCAGTGAGCTCTACGTGAGATCAAGCTACTTTAAAATTGAAATAACATCTGGAACAGAAAATGGAAAGAAAATTCAGAAAGGAGGTTCAGCAACAGACCGCTGCAACTCTCACGGTCAGACATGCATTATGTAATTCAGCTCACTGCGTGGCACCTCAGCTTCGTTATCACAAAATGTGGAATGTTTGAATTGCGTTATATGAGAGAGATGGAGAAGGCGATGAAAGGATGACAGATGTGGTCCCGCTACAAATCAGCTTTTTTTTTTTTTTTATCCAGCTGGGAGACACAGTACATGTCTCTGTGTGTGTGTGTGTGTGTGTGTGTGTGTGTGTGTGTGTATTAAAAGGAGGTTTTGCAGAATGTTGCGCTGTGTTGGTTGATGGAAACTCATCTTAAGCATTTACATCATATATCGCACCTCTTGGCCTCCACCAGTAGTTTTCAGTGACTGTGTTGCTTTTGTTAGACATCTTTTTGACGTATTATCGGATCAAATCATTTTTATTTTTACTTCTGGAACAGCGTGACCAGTAGGCGACACGGTATTTAAGGCTGTAGTGATTGATTCCCCACTTCTTGGCTCTTACCTCCTTTAATTCTGCTGCTCAGATCTCAGTCAGCAGAACCCCCCATCACAGAACTGGTAAAGCTTCTCTTCTTGTTTCTTCAATGCCATTTTTCTGAATGAACACCTTCTGACGAGCGTGGGAAGTGGTAGCCTTATATGGAGTTATTGGGGCGGTAATTATGCAGATTTGCAGTTCACATGAGCGCGCTCACTTACGCACACGTGGAATGCATCATATTTAAGAGGATCATTTACACTGTTATCTGAAGTTAAGAACGTTTGTTGAATCTAACGTGCCACTCGTAGGAGTCCATGGTACACACTCAAAAATAGAGGTACCAATTTGTACTTAAAAGGGTACAAAGCTTGTCGCTGGGGGTGTTCCTTTTTGAAAGACATTTCTGTAACATTTCTGTCCATTTTTGTACCTTATCAAGCTGTATGAGTTAATAAAATAGAATTAAACCAATTAAAAATGATGAATAAAAGTCAATAAAATAGAGATTATGACAACAAACAAAGATGCCAATAATAAATGGAAAATTATTATATAAATATTAGGCCAAACACATTTATAATTATACATGTAATTATTACTATGATTACTATGATTAATATGAAAATCATAATATAATAGCTATAATTATACTACTGTTTAGATGTACTGCTATTTATTGTTATTGTACAAGTTACACACATTTTTCAATGCTGCAGGTACCCTTAGTGTTGAAATGGTACAAATGTGTACTCTATACTACCCTGGACCCTTTTTCATAGTATATAGGTACTTCTGGCCTCATAAAGACCAATATTGTACTTCTGAGAGAACATCTGTAAAAAATGTACCTACAGGTACAGAAATGTTCCTGTGTCGTACCTCTGTTTTTGAGTGTGTAGGAGAAAAAGCAAGAGAAAGTTACAAGGAGAATACGAACATGTTGTTGCATGAAGCCCATTATTTTGGAGGAAGTCAGTGGCCGGAGCTCTGGATGATACCTGAGGTCGTGAATAAAGTTCGTCTAAATGAGACAAAACCAAGCTCAACTTTTTACAGACCTGATGTCTTTAGGTGGGAAAAAATGAACACAATGTTTGATTTGAGCACCAGTACAGAGGTTTGCATCAGATACAGATAAGGTTATCATCATAAATAGAAGAATACAGACTATTTATTGAGTGAAATGTTCCTCTTGCAGCTGTATGTGTAGGCTGAGCGATGGCCTCCATCTGCAGTCTGCGGTCGGTCATTAGTCACCGTAACAAGCGCTGTATCTTCATTATGAAGTGCGGGGAAACCAGACTGGAGACTGTTGGAAATGTTCTCTTTAATCATCGAGGATCTCAACAGCACTGAGATGATTTTCTCCAGGAGTTTACTAGAAAACGGTTTTGGAGATTGACAGCAAGCGCGTGTTTGTAAGGAAGTTCTTTCCCTTCACATCTACCCTCATTATCCATGTTTGGTCTTTTCATCCTGCTGAGCGATGTCACTTCCATTTTCCCACGCTATCACACTCGCCTTGTTCTTAAGTTCTGTTGTCACAGCTCCGGTCTGCGGTCCTCATGCCTGCAACTTTGGAGCGAATCAACCTGATCCCTGTTCTTTCAAACCTTCGTCTGTTCTGTCATCCCTCCCTCCAGGCTGACACTCGCACAACTCGCCTCCTCCCCTTCTCCACCTCCTCCTGATACTAAAGGAGCTTTAACAGAAGTATTTGTCACCTCCTATATCTGCTCATCCAGCATCCACTCTGAGGGGGGGGGGTTGTACCCTCTGATTCCTTCATAAATGACATGATGTTTCAAATAGTTTCATAACAACAGCTTATTGCATCTTTTCAAACGTGTGGTGTCTTAAAAAGAGTCCAAATGTGTTTTGTTAGCTGTGGATGAGCTTTGGTATATCTGAACCCGTCTGGAGAAGAACCGGAGCACAGGGAATTATCAGGAAGTTGTAAAATAATGCGGCTAGCTGGCGAGAATACTGACTCAGCAGCCTGTGGAGGATGATATTGAATATATGCAGGAGTTCATATGGGAGACTCGGCTATCTCATTCTGAGAGGATGGTTAGCTGATACAGCCAGAATGAGCATGGGGAATGGAGAGAAAGCAAGAACCAAAAGGGACCTTGACAAAAATGAGCTGCACATTTATTTATTTATTTTGGTATCTTGTTTTAAAAGGGAAGGAAGGAGAGTTTTTTTTTTTCATTGGTTTCTTGATGCATTCTTGGTTTCCTGCTCATACTGTAGTGCTCTCAGTAAAACAGCCTTGAGGAGGTGGCAGATGCTTGACTTTATCCAAAAGGTACGGCCCCTGTAAATTATGGATGTGACTTTAAAACATAACAAGCAGCCTGAGTTGGTGCCACGGAGCCGTTACTGACTTCAGCTGCCACAGATCTGCAGGGGAACATGTGAACTCTGCACAAAGAGCTTCCAGCAACTTCTTTGTAGATCTAAAAACATGAGGTCTCTCTAGTTTGCCAAATTATGCTAACCTTCTTCAAGAGGCTAAAATGAAACCTCATATTAATTATTTTCATAATTGCATGAAAAAAAGCTATTGACAGAGTGAGAGTTGTGCCACAACGGCGGCGCTGGTGCTCGCTGCATGCTGCATTCACGGGATGTTACAGGCCTTCGCCAGGTCCTGCATTTTGCAGGTAAATATTCCAAAGGTGCATCAGGTGCTCGTCTGAATTAGATAACAGGTGCTCATCTTGTTCTTTAATAAAAGACACATTTCACTTAAATGCATCCACAGCTTTACTTATTCCAGTTTTAACCTCATCATTCACTTCAACATAACACAAATGTATAGAGGAAAGTGGCTTTTTAGACATGCTTTTGCACTGTTTCCTTCATGCAAACGTTGTTACAGCTTTTGTCACTAATCCGTATCCTTTGACAATTTCCTGACCAAGTTATATGTAAAAAATACAGGAAAGCCTACAAGTCTGTCATTACCACATGCAACAATTTACAGTCCGTAAAAAAAATAAACCTAGAAACATTAATGACATGCAAATTGTAGAACCTCATCATTGTATAGTACTTACATCACAAACTAATTGATAATAACTGATCATTTAGTATATTTCGTTTTTATATATTTATTTTAAATACTTTCTTTTTATATAAAAAGAATTGTGAAATTACTTTTCATCTTTGAATTAATTTAGGAGTCAAACGCAGTATTGGCCCCAAATATCAGCAGATTGTATCGGCCCTAGAAAATCTGTTTCAGTCAATCCCTACTAACTACTAACTACAAACGAGCTGATATCTTAGTTCATCCGCTGACTGGAATGAACGAATGGTTTATATAAAACAATCAATGGTCAAATCGTCCTCGAGGGAACTGCAGAAATGTGTTTGCTGTTCAGTCTGAAGACATTCTCACATCACTTCCTCCACGTTAGACAAGAAAAACTACTTAAGTTGGAGAGGGATGGATGTAAAGCAGAGCTTAGGACCAAAAGGGAAACATTACCCCCCGAGGAATATCCATCACCCCTCCCCACAGAGCCTTTAATCTGGATCTCTGTACCTGCTCCTCTGTACTCAGTATCTCAGCTCTCCTGCCGTCTGATGGCTCTGACTGCAGCCTACTTGGCACAAATCCACGTAGCTTTGAATCTTCCAGACAGAAACAGAGTGCAGAACTTCACTATCCCAACATGTGTGGGTGCACCGAACACCCACTGAGCACTGGTCTCAGAACTTTCTCAATAGAACAAGATGCCACAGAGGCCACCGAGTACACCCTCCCTATTATTTATTTGTGTTTTTTACATGTTGCTAGACAGATGGTCACTGAGCAAAGGGAGCAAACAGGGTGGGGGAATAACAGGAGAAGGAAATAACAATTTTCACACCTACCTGCACTACGAGGATGACCATGCCTATGGTTCCCAGCAGATGCTTGTTATCGTCCAGCCATTCTTCCACTTTCTCAAAGCAGCCCTGCGATGCAACAGAAGCTTGTAAAAATCCAGGTGGAAAAAAAAACTAAACAAGCATTGCATTTTAAGCATGGCAGTGGTGGCATGTCACCTCAGCGGCTGTCAGCTGGTGACTCACCTGGAAAAACTCCACTACTTTACAGATCTTTTTCCTTTTTTTGAGGAAAAAAGGGCATTTTTGGTCATCAGAGGTGAATATCAGATGGGAAGTTAAAACCAGGAATGTAGTCATATGTCCTGCCATTAATATGCAAACATGAGCACACATGTGCAGTAAGTGCACTGTAGGACTCATCTCCACCTGGGTTCATTTGCAGGTCACCTGCTGGCAAGGTGAGGAATGTAATGGTTGGTTTAACGTGGGCTTCCAGCCTGAATGGAGGGGCTGCATATAGAGCCTGACTAAACAGCATGTGCTTGTTTCCTCCGGGCAGGATTACACACAAGCTCTCAGTGATGAGATGTCCCAATGGGCCAGCTCATTGTCTGCCTATTCTCATATTGGCAATTATATTACAGCTTTTAATCCTCTACTTTGGACCTGCTAACAAACCGCATAGCAGACCAGTGGCAGATTAGAGTTGTAGTAGAGCGAGTGGTGCTGTGAACACAGAGCTGCAAGCTTTTGGGGGGGATAAAACCCTGTTGTTGACAGAATTCAGCTTTAAGAAGAAAACTTGAAACTGCTTTAAATGTGAGAACAGCCTCTGAGCTGATCCCTGCATCAGCTGTTTGACGTTTATAGTCCATCTGATTTAAAGGGCAGGTAATGGTTTAATTTCATTTATTGTTTCTTAGGGCAACATAATCATGATTTAAAGCCACATATTGTACATTTAAGCTCTTTAAACATGACATGAAACAATATGACTGTATAAATTGCGCTTATGATCCCCTGGTGTCACTGTAGAATATGAGACAGGAGGCATCGTGCTGTAGGAAATATCCAGATTCTTTGGTCTTTGCTGTCATTTTCTGATTTTGTTCCTCTGTTTTCAGCAGTTTTGCATCCATTTTTTGCATCAGCCTGAAAGTTGAATTTGACCAATCTGATGGGTAGTTAAAAGCTTGGTTAGGTCAACCATGATTTTTAAACAACATTTTGGTTATATTTAACTTTATTTAACCAAAATATTGGTTAACCTACAAAAGATTAGTCGGACTTATAACTACCAGTCAGATTGTTTGAATTCAACCAATCTATTCTTCGTGCTCTTTTGGGCTGTTTTGGATTTTTGTGCTAATCTCATCAGCTACTTTTTTTCGTGGCTGTGGTCGACTTGCATCCCTCAGCAGTAACTTTGAAGATCTTAGCTGACATTTCGTCTGTCGTTATTTTGCTTTTGCTGTACCTGTTTGTTTGCAGCTTCGATCTTCTAATTGACTTTGCAGCATAAGTGTTCTTGGGTTTGACCCAACAAGGTCAATTCAGTAATCCTAATTATCCAATTTAAATGTTGAAATGTCTCTGTGGATTGGTCTGTATTGGAAAAAACTACCTGAACATAGGGCCACAAATCTCAGAGTATTGATCTAATAAAGATAGAGACTGAGTGCATTCTATGTTAACCTCTTGTAAGACTTTTTTCTCTTAGATATTGGGGTATTGAACTGGAAAAGCTTTCTCACCATGAGGGATTATAAATTTCTTATTGCTCTAAAGAGAAGGATTCTGGTTTTATAATGTAGAGAAATTTGCCCTAAAAGGTACAAATGAGGACTTGTGTGTATATTTGCAGTAATCCTCATCCTTGTATTGTTGCAGTTCTGCTTTATTTTCAGTTTTTGATAAATGTTTTTCTGATTATTCAATATGTTTGGAAGCTGTGATGTTTTGGAAGCGTAAGAAAAACACATTTGATATACTGCATCATTGCAGTGATTATTTAAAATAATCACCTTTCTACACGAGGAAATACTTAACACATTAACAAAGCTGCCATCGATTTCTTCATTTTAGTCATTTTATGATGGTTCACACCTGTTGTCCGGAAGGATTAGGGACTTACCAAGGTCACTTCAGATTTAGCTGTTCAGTATAACAAAGCTGGTTTACTTCTTACGGGCTAGTTTTGCTGTATGTTTCTCTGGAAACCAAACTGTTTCCGGTTCAGGCTGGTTTCTGTCCGACTGGCTGTCCTGCTTCACTGACCTTGTTCCGGTCTCCGGTTGGTCTAAAGTTTGTTCCTGCAGACTTTAAGCCATGTGGAGCAAACATCTGTTCAGTCAAACAGTTTACAGGAGTTTGATTTGCTTTAATGTTTTTTTTTTTAAGATTATTTAAAAAAGATAATGTTGCATCTGAAAGAATTAGAAATGAAAGTAACATCTGCAACACATTCATTAAATAAAATGCAGGCTGGTAAGATGTTAGCTCTACTAATGCTTTCATGATGTGGTAGCGACATTAATCAGAATATGTTTCATGTTTTTACGGTCAGCAGCATCTCTTTTTTTTGCCTCCTGGTTTTGCAGCAGCAGCCATTTTGCTTCCAGCTCGACAGAATATATAATTGTGATTAGTCAGCTGACTGACTGAGAAGTTAACCAGCATCATGACCACTTACTGTAGTGAGATCTCCATTGCTAAGGGTAGTAAAGACACCCTGATACGTTAAACCCTCTTTGCTATACGAGCCAGATATTTCTGTTATGTAATTTTTCACTTGGTGAGCTTCACTTTTAAAAGGGAAGTTAGTTTTTTTTTTCAATCTGGACCTATTTTCTAGCATGAAACACGTTCATTTCCTCACCCAGACAGTTTTGGTGTAACTTGAATTCCTTCAGGAGATATTTAGATCCACTCCAGATCAGCGTGTGTCTGATATAATGGAAGTGATGTGGGCAACCACACAGCCTCTAAATAAAACATTATCTGCCACAAACGCCTTCATTTCACCAATCTTTTATTATGAAACTTTAGTCGGACCCCCCTGTGAGCTCGAAGCAGCTTTGAGTTGCTTATTTGTGGTGATCCGTCCTTATTTACAGACATTTATTATGGTGTCACATAACAGTGACATCATCAAAGCCGCAGCAGTAAAAATGACTGTAAATAGAAACGGATCACCACAAAAAAAAGCCACTTCGAGCCGCTCCGCGCTCACAGGGGGGTCCTACTAATGTTTCGTAACAAAACATTGGTGAAATGAAGGAGTTTGTGGCAGATAATGCCACAAACTTCCATTATACTGGACATACGCTGATCTGGAGTCGATCTAAATACTGTATCTCCTGAAGGAGTTCAAGTTGCACCAAAACTGTCTGGGTGAGTAAATGAATGCATTTCATGCTAAAATAGGTCCAGTTTGGAAAGAAACTAACTTTCCCTTTAACTTCCCTTTAAGATACAGATGGGGGCATGAAAAAGTTCCCCTTTCTGCCGACTGCCAGCCACTTACCAGCGACTTGTCTGCTAATTCAATCGCACAGAAAAAAACGTCTGTGTGCCCAGGGGAAACGATTTCAGAGCATAAATGAACGCCCAGAACAAGGATGTTTCCACACGGCAAGTTTGGAAACCGTGCATGATGACGTATTCGCGGGACAAATCGCTCAGCCAGTGATAGTGCAGTAACAGTGCACTATTACTGCACCAATTATGGCAGAAAAAGGCTGAACTTTTTCATGCCCACATCTGTATGTACTTTTGAAGGGCATCAGTTGAGCTCGGATCATTGGTGAATACGAGATGATTACTTGTGTGCAGACTTTATTTTTTTTCACAAATTGAACAAGTTTGAGTCCTGCACTTTTAGAATTTTTTTTTTTTTTTTTTTTTTTTTTTACAATGGATAAGTATTAAATAATTTTACCGTCCAGTAGTCCAGTAGTGCCGTCAACTTAGAACTGGTAGAAACCGGTGGGATCCAGGTACACTCATCTACTGTCCAGATAAGTCTAGCTAAATGTGGAAAAGCTACAGCCAAAAACCCCTGACGTGGAAACTAGGTCAAGTGACTCAACTATGCACGAAAACATGGGAACTTAGTTACTTTTCCACGAAGACGACTTCTAGCCAGACTTATCCGGACAGTAGATGAGTGTACCTGGATCCCACTGGATTCTACCAGTTCTAAGCTGATGGCACTACTGGACATGTTCTGGTTTCCAAGGATAGAAGCTGCTATATTTCTGCTGTTTCACGTTTCCTCGGCAGACTCCAGCATCTCTGATCCTCAGCATTTCTGCATCTATGTGCTTTGTAGCTAAAAGATTTGATGCCGGTTTGAAGGCACAGGTAGTAACACCAGATATTGATGTCCGATTTCTTTTGATTCTTACTTTGCATTTTGTGAATTGATTAAAAAAAAAATCATTACTTACATTTTTAAAGCATTCTAGGTAACAGCTTTTTTTCACACATACGTGAACTTTTTTCATAGTACTGCAAACAGCTGTCCTCAGATTTATTCATACCCTCCCATTAAAGAAAAGGCTATATTCACAACAGTAATTCAAATAACAAGAAACCAATTATAAATAAAAATTTACAAAATTATAGTTTAGGGAACTAAGATATTGCATTTGAATTGTGGTTGGAAATAATAATAAAAAACAAAATTGCCTTAAAGTGTTGCTCAACAAAATTTTAGCTTCAGAGCCCCATCATGCTTGTTTACTCGTTTAATTTTTTGCGTGTTTGTTTTTTATATTTCTTTCCAACCACAATTCAAAATCAATATTATGATTTCCATAGAATTTTAATTTATTATTACTTTTTTCAATTTCAACTTATTTCACTGACATCTGATTTTTTTCCTTCTTTAATTAGAGAGTATGAATAATTTTGAGGAAGACTGTATACTGTATATTTAAACATATACTTACATAAATGCATTTATAAGGACAGAGAGAAAGCAAACATCCTGGATTTGCCTTGCAGTCTACTCACCCGGTTCCAGAACATGTTGGTGGAATTACGCCCACAGTTTTGGTAATGCTCCTGGCAGCAGCGGTCAGGAACTACTTTCTCTTTCAGGGCCTCGTGCCAGTCAGTGTATGCTATCACACCGCAGCACTTCCACTGTGAAAGCAAACACACACCAATGCCAACACTTCAACAACCAGTTTAGGTTTTTATATCACACTAACGCTGCAGCGACATCCCTGGAAATACATTAGCTGGATTCTTCTCAGTAGAACCTTCATTCGTGTGATGAAACATTCATGGTAATGTGTCTAATCCTCAGAATAACGTGTGATGTGAGGGCCACCGACCTCTGCCTGGATGATGTTCCAAGCGTTTCGCAGGCCTATGTTGTTTTCTGAGTTGTACAGAGACAGCCCATCCTTCAGATCCCGCTTGGCGTTCTCACTCACCTAGATGAAAAAGAAAATACATGCCTTAGAGAGAGACCTTGGTTTAAAGTGGCTGCCTCAGAAAGAGCAGTGATTTAAGTAATAGCGATCATTAGCAGTCTTTTTTTAGGCTCAAGTGTTTGAGCTGTGTATTCACCCACTTTTTCTTTAAAACTCAAACTATTTCCTTCTTTTCTATACGGATGACAACAATAACTCCATTGTCCCTGATCTGCAGTGAAGTGCTTTTAGATGAAATGATGCATGCAGTCATTAACAATAACAATGCAAAGACACAAAGAAATGTTTGGGTACCTCTGATTAGGGTTATTGTGCTGAGACATGTATGTCGTATTATAAGTGAAATTGCACCAAGTCTACATATCCTAAAGTCAAAATATCAAAAAAGTAAATGGTCAAAGCTGAATAAATGACAACTGTGAACAGTAAACTGTCAAAAACATTCTTTTTCACCAATCTAAAAGCAGGATTTCTGTCCCTTCTTCCAGTAAAAGGCTTCTTGTTCTGTCAGACGTGTGGTCTGCTGTGCATCCACAGATTTTGGATCGTGCTTATGGACATTGGACAGTAAGGGTCCAATGTTAAACTTTCTACTTGTGCCTCTTGAGAACACCCCTTGTTGATTTTTGAGGTATGACAAGAATCATAATCCAGTTTTAGAAGACGTCTTCTACTCATTTATTTGATACAGATGGTGAGGTGTTTACTTTCAGAGTTTGCAGGCATTTAATTAAATCCATTCTACCAATTTCCAGGTAAAGTGGTGTCTGTGCCAAGCACTTAACAGTTGGAGAGGGTCTCTTTTCATGAGAATCTGCTCCCTTAATTTTTTCTCTAAACACACTTTGCTCACTGCGGAGAACGACTTCTATTGAAACTTCATTGGGCTGCAGGACATATTTTCCAAGATGCATTCGGCTCATTTGAAGATGTTTGTTCCTGAATTTTCGACAGAATTTGCTGAGAAGCAAAGTGGTATTTTGATTCGCTTCTACAAGTTGTTGCTTTAAAGTTTTCTTGGCCTTCCAGATCTCAGCTTCACCTACATTTCCAGCCTAAAGACAGCAGAGAAAGCCGCCTGTGAGCTGCCGTCTGTCCTGTCACAACAGCTGAAAGAAGGTTTGTCTAAACATGAAGCGAACACGGAGAAGTCTGATGTGGGAACATTTTGCGTTAGAAAATGACTCATTACATTGTAAATACTGCGACACATTTTATAAAAACAACTCCACAGCAACTCCCATGATGCACCATTTAAAAATCGCTCATCAGACTGTGCTTAAAGGTAATGAATCCTCCGTTCAACCACCGTTGTCTCAGTCTGAAACCAGAGGAGCTGTGTTGCAAAGTGAGCAGACAAAATCCCGGAGGGTATCTGTAAAATGATTTTAGTAGATATGTTGCCCAGAAATGTCGTCGACGGGAAAAGTTTCCGAGATTTGATGAATTTACTTGAACCAGTCTATCAGTTTCCTTCATAGCGCACCATCACCAGGCTCACTGAAACACGAGAAGCTAAAGAAGGAGCTTCTAAACAAGTTAGCCACAGCATCTAGCGTCGCCATAACAACAGACTGCTGGACCGCTTTAACAGCAGAGAGCTACCTCACCGTAACGTGCCACCACTGCTGACCTGCTCACCGAGATGATTGAGGCTGTAGAGCAGTGGAGGGTTGAAATAAATATGTATTTGAAAAAAACCCCCAGCAAAAACCCAGTCTGCCTGTGGTATGTGGAATAACTTTTTTTTAATCACGCATTACTTAATGATTAAATTGATAATTGATCGTTAAAGGTTGAATATGGAATATGGACAGAACAGCGACATCACGTGTGTCTAGGTTGTAGTTGCAACACCAGAAAAACAACTCCAGCCGCTGGGATGCCAGACTCGCTGCCGATATGCAAGTGACCAACAGTCTGCAGCAGGTCCAACAAGTAACGCAGAGGAGTTTATAGCTGACAGCTAACGTTAGCCACGTTAGCAAGCAAGTTAGCTTACCGATCCCGGAGGAAATTCGCCATTTCCGTGTTTTGACTCCGTGGAAAACGTTTATGTGGGTCCATTTAGTGAAGTCTTCACCTAAATTTACTCCAGGTTTTGCTCTTCTCAGGTCACTCCTCAGAAACAGATAACAATATCTCCAGGGCTCTGAAGCAGCAGCTTCACTCGCCGTCTCCACGGTTTTCCCCTGTACCAGCCTGACTATGACCAAAATATTGTTGCCACACAGAGATCGTATTTGGCAACCAAAGGGGGGAATGTTTAAAAAAAAAAAAAATAAAAAAAAAACCAAAAAAAAAATATATAATAATACGAAAAAAAAATTTGGGAATTTACTTTATCTTCCCCCCAAAAGGAAAAAAAATTTTAAAAAAAATAAAAAAAATCATACACCAAACCAACGAAAGCCTTTAGAGACCCACAACAGAACTTTTCAACCTTAACAATCTGTGTTTGTGACTCGTTTTGATGCCACACCAACATTCACTTTGAGCACTTCTCGAGCCGTCACTGCCCAGCAGCATCACGAGGCTGATAAACAGGACTATGCAACTGTTCTATCCGGGAAGCGGCGCGACGTTGCAGCTGAGTATTGGTTTCACACCGCGTCACGTGCCAGCAAACAGATATAAACACACCGGGTGTTCTGAACGCGCATCAGATTTGGGAAGAAACGCAAGAAAACATTTTCAGAGACAGAGAGGAGGGGACAGAACAAGAGTCATGATAAGACTGTCCTTTACTGGCTGGAGTGAGCTCAGTACAGGTAGGATGAAGATGGATGCTAGTTTACCATCGATGGAGGGGGGGGGGGGGGGGGGGGCTCACTGACAAAATTGCAAAAAGTTCTGTAGTGCGTCTTTAACTTGTAAAGATTTTTGTATCTCCATGGCTTTTGCAGATCAGCATCCCACTTCATTCACGGCAGAATTAACTGTGGCAAGACTTTGAAACGCCACCGAGACCTTTTCGGTCTTGTCATCCAACATAACGCTGCAACAGTGACTTGGACTTTATGTGATATATGTAGATCTGACACGCCATGCTGTGAAACATGCCCTTCCGCGGCGCTAGCTAATCATTTTCCTCTCGACTGAACCCCAACATTGTGCTCAGGGTTGTGTCATGTCTGGTGGAGATTAATATCTCATTCGATGTGTTAATGAGATACAAAATCAGAGCTTTAGCTCTCCTGCACTTCGCCGTGCCTGTGGGGATTTGCTAACTGCCAGGAGAGATTGAGCGGCTCTTCAGATATAGGGTAATTACAGCTGGAAATGAATGACATGCACTGCTGAAACCACGTTGTACGTCTTCACAGGAAACACAAGGAAAAAACTGTGATAAAAAGAGCGTGCTTGCTTTTATAGTTTACCGACACGGCCTACGTGTGACGAGGCATAAATATATGCATCTTTTAAAGATGTGCACACATAGAAAAGAGGCGGGAACGTGGGGTGTCACATCCCAACAAAACAAGGTGCTTTCGGTTACTCTTTGATTTCTGTACTCATAGGAATTAAAAAAAAAAGATGCTCTCAGCTCAGTTTGTGGGCTGCTGAATAAATCCCTCAGTTTAAAAACAGAATATGAGGCTGGAACTGAAGCAGCCAGTTCACAACGCCAGCCTCATTTCTCTAAGAAATACATTCCTAATGTCACTTGACTAACAGCTTGTACAGCTGAGGCTTTGTTCAGCTAATGGGACTATATATGAGAGACAGATCAAACCTTCCTCTGACCATACACAAGACAAGATAAAGCTTTAAAATGATGGGTTCAACAATTCGCTGGAGGGAATAAAGAGCCTAAAACCCTCTTTTTCTCAGCTTAAAGGCATTCAAAATCTGTTTGCTGAATTAGACATAAAAGCCAAACAGAATTTTTACTGTGTAATTAAAATTTCTTTTGCAATAAAACGCTTTAGTGAGCATTAATCATGCAAAGGCTATTTAAAGCAGCCTCTAAAACCTTTGAAATAAGATTAGTGTCATTTCAAATCATATTGTTCTTTCTCACTGTGCAACTTTACTGATGTGGAGGAGCATCGGAGATTTGCACCTCGGGCTGCCGGCCCCGCCGTATCTGCCCTTGTGCAGGAAAATGAGACGAAGAGCAGCATCATCAATCTCTGCCTTGTACTTTGTTTCAATTCGTTTTCTTCCATTTCCCCATGCAGTCCATATGTGATGTTGTTCACTCATTACTGACTCCTCACACTAACGCAGTCACCAGAGAGCAGGGTTCTTCCTTTCTACAGTAAAAAAATCTGAATCTGAATCTCCAATAGTCTCTGCATCTCCCGTTTCATGTGTGGAAGTCTTTGTTACAGCCTGAAATGAAACCTAATGATCCAGATTTCCTACTAACGAGAAGCAGACAAATGAGCTCAGAACAAAGAAGGATTTGATCATGCAACATTCTGACCCATTTTTCCTTGCGAAAGAAGCAGATAAAAACACGTTTTTGTTGCATTAGCCCATTTCTTCTCTCATGAGGAAAACTAACTTCTTGACTGGGGCTTGGTGCTGCTGCTACTGGAAAGTGTTCAGACACATCAGACCAGCACCACACTGTGCAAACATCTGACTCCTGGTAAATTCTCCCTGAAAGCTGCTACAGGGCATCAATGCAATATTTCATGTGTGGCATGTTGACAAAGCCCTGAGACGCAGCTCATACTTCTCATTACATAGATAAGCTCGCGGTTTCCTCCAGGCTGACCCTCTCCACACTCAGCAACGCAGGACAGCACATTCATCACAGAAATCTAAAGTGTTCAGCTTAGCCAGCTGGGAAAACACTTGAAATGGAGAAAATGTGGGAAAGTCAAGTAGATATTCATGTTGACGGGGCTGAAGAAGGAGTGAGATTTTCATTTCTGGATGGAAAAACAAAAAGAAAGATTGGCAGATTGTCTGTTAAAACACCGGCTTTGAGCACACCACAGCTTCGCCAGATGGTCAGGTGTTAGAGATGTTTGCTAAACTTTCCCCAAGTTTCCCAATCACACCTGATTCCGATGCAAATATGCTTCAAGGACGTGCCGTTGGCTTGAGGGTGAGGTAGGCAGGCTGTCGCAAATTGTGACCAACACATCAGTGACAATGTACAGTATATGTGTAGGCAGGTGAGCGCCTGCTTTATCTAACGTTTTCCCCCAACTTTCATATAATGGAGTTCACCTGCCACTGAACCTAAAAGGTCCATAAAAGTCCACAAAAACTTGGCAGTATTCCTCCATACTGCTCGTCCAATGTAATCCAAGTGTTCTGAGTGGGTAGCGTCCAGAATTTACTCTAAACGACATCATTTAGTAGATTTTTATAGCTTAAAAAGTACTACATCTAGCTTTCATTGTTTTAAATCAACAGCCAACCCCTCTTGTGTTTGTCCGCAGCTCGTTCGCTCTTGGCACAATGTAAACAGCGAATTTCTTCTTCTACGCTTGCATTATTGGCAGAGTAGGCGCTGAATACCGCGGCTTCCGTAGTGTCGTGAATGTGCACGAATGTGCAAATAGAAACGGCAATGTAGTACTGTTTTACTGCTATAAAAATATACAGCGTTGTTAAACTCCTCTGTCTAAAGCCCTGTTCTGACGGGATCAGTATTATAGGGACCACATGTAATTTGTAATAATCACAGAGATTGTCTGTGATCTTAATCCCCTGTGAATTGGTCATGTCGGTGATTTGTGATGTAATAATTCCCCCACAAATTACCTACAATAATTTGATAAACTCTGAGGTCCTCTGATGATACTAATCCAATGCAAATATGCATCTCTGTGATTAGGAGAAAAATGACACGTGATTTGGCTGTTCTGGATGCATTTCATTTCCTTTTTGGTGAAGAATGGAGGCTGCAAAATAGAGTTTCCTTTCAAATAACTATGTTTATAATAATTTATAATAAAACTGTATATGAAAAATCCATAAATGGCATTTTCCCGTGGCGAGAAACATTTATTTTGGACAACATGTGGACATGATGCAAGTAAAGCTTTGGTAATGACGGTCTGCGAGTTATTTCAACACATTTGTCTCTGAATGATCATGCACTGCTGGTGGAAACCCAGCTAGTACTGTATGATCAGATGTGCATCATTTCTGCTAGATGTCTGATTTTTAGTCAAATCTCAGACTTCAGTTATCCCGTGTGAATGCGCAACAGAAAAAAACAGATGTTGGGGGTAATTTATTCATTACATGTGGCCCCTAGATAATTCTAATCCCATCAGAATAGGGCGTTAGTTTTCAGTTTGATGAGGCTCTCAAATCTTTACAGGCCCCAAATTTAGCTTTTTTTCCTCAAATAAAAGACGTGAAATTTGTTTAATCCTCTCTCGTGCTGTCGTCCTGTTGGATAAGCCCACCAGCTAGCTTGAGAACAAAGTGTTAATTCACTAATGCTCTGTGCACGTACGTAGCCCATTGGCATGTGACAGTCATGTAAAAAGGGAACGTAGAAGCTGCCTTTTCACAGAAATGATTTTTAATGGAGAAACTGACTACGCTTGCGCAAACACACATCACTGCTATAATATGAGGGGTAAAGGCAGCGCCGCACTGTACCTTCATAGAGGGTGTTGCCTCGACTTTAAAGGTGCAGTGTGTAAAAGATCAAAGGTCAATGGCAGAAAAATGTGATACACATATCAAAACTATGTTTCCATTTATGCGTAATCCCTGCAATAGAATAACTGTTATGTGTTTATTTTCTTAGAATGAGTCATTTATATCTACTTGTTGGGGGGTGCATTTATGGAGGCTGCCATATTTGTTCCACCATTTTTACTACAGTGTCCCTGAATGGACAAAACAATGTGTGTGAAGTGAGAACCCTCTGAACTTTAAAACTGCTGTACCAGCTTTGTTTAAGGGGAGTTAGAGACTGTTTGGGATCAGTAATGCATAAAAAGACATTAAAAGTAGTTTCTCAGTCAAAGCTACACCTGAGACCACTGGATCCACAGATGAAAACATCGTTATGTCTGGGAGAATTTTGGCCACTAACGGCCACCGTAGATTCACAACAGTGCTGGAATATGAAACAATTTGAAAGAAAACATCTTTTCATTCAAATACCCATCTTTACCACCAGATGTCAGTAATTCTTACATCCTGTACCTTTAATGCACTGCAAAGTGGGTTACTTGTCTGCTTGACCAGGAGGAGGCGATATTGAGTCATTTTACTGAGCAATAAAAAAGCCCTAAAGGTTATCAGTAACAAAATGATTGGTAAGACAAGCTTTTGGAAACTATAATTTGAAAAAAATTAAAAAATGAAATAATAACTATTAAATAAATAGAAAAAATACAAAACCTAATTATTAGAATGGAATTATTTAATGCATTCCTTTCTGCTTTGGGTAGGCAAGGCCTACCCTGCCTACCCTGACTGCACATTCCAGTGTGAGGACTCCCCATCTGCCAAAACTGGGCTCCAGAGCCGGAGACACACTAACACTCAGTGGAGCAGGTACACAGAGACCTGTCACCATGGTGACAAGGAGTTACACTGAATACTCATTACCAGAGTACATGACAGAGCTGACTGTTTTAGTTTTCAAAAATGTGAAAGATCTGATCTTTCCAGTGCATCATATGCGCCACATATCAACATTTTATCAGTCAGACAGCAAAGGTTAGATCCACCATGGAGAACCGGGCACATAGTTTGTTTGTTGTGTCGTCCCCCCCCGACCCCTTTAATGCTGGGTGACACTCAGTTGGTCACACTCTGCCTAATTACAGCAGGATGTGTGAAAGCTTCCATTTATAGCTATAAAAATCACCATCTTTAATGGATTACAGTCTCTAATCCAAAGTGAATTATGTCCCTCCAAAACAATTACACATGATATTAAAAGAAAGGGAAAAAATAACAACAATCAACCATGCAGGTGGTTCAGTAAACACATTACCACTCTGAACACAACTAAATGAAGGTAAGAAAAACCCAACACCATCTGTGAAATGGGGTTTCACAGATGGCCTGGAGTACAAGCGCTGTTTACAAAAACATCCAGATGAAACTGGAGTTTTTGGTAATCTGGCATGTTCTCTGCACGCCGTGAGAACAGAACTGGGGTCTAAATGTGACCTTGGCAAGCTTTATTAAAGACTAACTACGACTTTGATTAAAAAAAAAAAAACAGTGAAAAATGATTGTTTTGACTAGTTTGGTAACTTCGGGGCTGCTGCGAGCTTGGGGACTACTTCAAAAAATGGCACTTTCACGAAGTGGCTATGGTTAACATCCAAGCAAAAATGGGCTAGATTACACTCCCAGATGTTCGGAGGCAACATTATAATTCAGCTGAAGTTGCTTTGTGGCCACCTGGGCCCGCTCCACAGCGTTCACCAGCTGGACTCACATGCTAGCTGCTGGCTAGTGGAGGGCTCAGCAGCATAAGGAACTTCTATAGCTCCGATTTGCCTTCTAAAGCTGAAAAGTGAGTCCTGAGTCCAGAGAGATTAAACCCAAAGAAAGAAAAGTATAGAAAGAAATGTTATTCAAAAGTATAAAGAAAAAGAACATATATAAACCAGTATAATAAAATATACATAAGGCAAAATTTGTCAATAAATATGATTGTGTAAGTATGTGTGAGTGTGCACATGTGTATGAGTGCTGAATACAATTAGTAATAAATCAAGTAATTAGAAAGTTATGATGGTGAAAAGAGCAGAATCAGACGATGATTCTCCGGGTTTTTCTCTCTGGTGTTTCACTATAGATTTTATGTATGTAGGTTTTTAACTTTGTTGACTCAGTTTTTTGTGTTGTGAAGCACTTTAGTCAACAATAGTGCTTTAAAAACAGAATTTGAACTGAATTGAGTTGTCACTAGTCACACCTGTACTCACACTGTGTTTTGAAGACAGCTTTCTTTATAAGTGAATAAATCCACTTAGTTTCCTTAAAGGTTGGATATGAAACACAGACACAACAGCAGCATTATGTGTGTTTAGGTTGTAGCTGCAACGACAGAAAAATAACTCCAGCCGTTGGCTCACTGCTGATACGTGCAGAGACCAGCAGCCTGCACCATGTCCAGCAAGTATTGCAGAGGAGTTTTACAACTGACAGCTAACGTTAGCCATGTTGGCAAGCGAGATAGCTTACTGATGGAGAAGGTCCTGCCCGCAGCCTGCAGAACGAGGCGGAGTTGGATATTAGGCTGGGTCTGATGTCCAAATCTGCGCACATTACCATTTTGAGTCGTTTTTTCTAACCCTTCCCCTGTCCCTATGCCCTAACTCTAACCAACCTGTCCGGCCACGCTCATCAGATGTCCAACGCCATCTAATATCTGACTCCTGCACGCCGCAGGCACGTGTACTTGTACCGATCCAGGAGAAAACCTATTTCCGCGTTTTGATGCTGTGGAAAATCCTTATATGGGTCCATCTAGTGCAGCTTCACCTAAAGTTAGTCTAGCTTTTTTTTCTTCTCAGGCCACTTCTCTTCTGAGACCGATAAGAATATCTCCTGGGGTCTGAAGCAGCTGCTTGACTTGCCGACTCCATCATTTTTCCCAGTGCCAGTCTATATGCCACACATACTATTGCCACATAGAGACCATATTTGGCAAATGGCAATGGCGGTCTATATCGACCTGTAGGTGTACACATAATGCCATTATCGAACCCGTTAAAATTAATTTTATATTTTTTTTCAGACTAAATTCTTTTTTAAGGAAATGCTGTACTTTTATTCTGCACCCCTCTAAATGCCTTATTGAGTTTAAAAAAAAAAAAAAAAAGCTTTAAATGAAAATGTTCCAACCTTTAAACAGACTCTTAACACATACACCTCAGTGCAGCACATATGTAAGACAACACAGTTATATTCACTGTGGAAAGTGAATGGATTATTAAGGTGGTACATGCATTTTTTATTTCATTTGCACATCTTTTCCTTCAAATCTACTTAATAAATTTCAGTTAAGTGAATGAGGGGAAGAAGGCTTTTCTTCTCGTCATATCACACAGGAATTGTTGGCTCATCTTCAATCAGCTTAAAGAATATAACCTCATAATCAAATGTTAAAAGGTCGAGTCTGAAGTTCCCCTCCCTGAAAATAAACGTTAGACTTATGCAAGTGAAATCCGTCTGAAACGCGCCTTTGGGTCTTTACTCATGTGCAGTGGTGCATTTGTATGCAACTCTCTCTCCCCCTGCCTGTAATTCGCTCTTTCATTTTGTTTTGGTGTATTTGGTACGTTTCTGGGTGGAGATTTCTGTTTATATCACCAGCCAATGACAGAGCTAAGAGCATGACGCCATGTGGGAATAAGCTCATGATTGGAGCAGACGCCAGTCACTCCAACTCTCGAAGGAAAAAAAAGAAAGAAAGAAAGAAAGAAAGAAAGAAAGAAAGAAAGAAAGAAAGAAAGAAAGAAAGAAAGAAAGAAAGAAAGAAAGAAACAGTGGATGCACCGAAGAAAAGGTAAGAGCTTTAGATAATGCACGCTGGAAAACCAGAGTTAATATTAGTTTGGCTTTTACCCTCTTCTGAAGGAGAAGCTTCAATAGGCTGAAGAACGAGGCGGCCATTAGCCTGAGAGGGAGGGGCACTAAGGTTGAATACTGCTGTTTGCAAACAGAAACGCTGGAGGGATTTTGGACTCTACCTTTAGAGAGACAATTGATCTATGGCTAAGCCACACCCCAATACACGATGAGCCAATCACAGTGAGCACAGCTAACCCAATACACTCGGACATTCTCTGCTTGAACGTCCACTGAGGTGCACTGAAATTAGTCTGTTTTTGTTCCTTTTTATGTCTTTATGTGTTTTTTTTTTGTTTAAAATGGTCGAACGGTGTGCATGGGGTACATGCAACTCAAACACTAGTATAGCCTGAGAGGCTGGGCGACGGGATGTAATTTTGCCCTTTCCCAAGCCACATCTCAAACGAGAAAAGTGTCTGTTTTGGATAAAGTTATGCAGCAGACCACAACAGCTGAACGTGGATAAAATTAACAAGGATGTCTACATCTGTTCTAAGGTAAGGGAACATCATATTTGTTCATGTTTTCATGTTTTCACTTTGCTAGAAAGAAACATGAAGTTATCTTTAACATCCCTAACAATAGCTTAAGTTAGCTAATGCTAGTCAAACATGCTAGTTTTTGTACTTTGGTAATGGTACATAAGAGGTCAGCTATAGCTGTTGTGTAGTACAGGTGTGATGTAGTAATTTGGGTAATGATGCCACTCTTGCTTCCACGCTGCAGCCAGACTCTACTCCGCTCCCGTGGCTGTTTAATCACTTTTTGGCAGACGATCACTTTTTGGCACAACACAGCATTTTGTGCAAGAAACCGTGTGATTGCACACTATCGCAATCCAGAGACTTCTCAGGCTTGATTTCAACTCACAGTTTCAGACTTGTGAACAATATTTTTTTGTTTGTTTTTTAAAATTTATTTTTTTTTTATTGGTCTCCTCATGGTCTCTCTGTCTGATCCCACGTCTGCTGTCCGTGTTGACAGCTGTCATCTCCTGAGACGTTACATAGCGCTTGTCACTGAAGGATGTTTGTCTGAGTGAGTGGAGGGGGTGTGGCTTAGCCATAGGTCAATTACTGTGTCCTACTGTGTCCTCCACCAACAGGACATCTTTTTAAAAAAAATAAACTCCTATAAACAACCAGAATCTCTTCTAATTTATCACTAAACCACATCCCCTCATTCACGATCATTATTGGATCCCACATTTTCAGGGCAAACCGGCTTCAACCCTCAAATCCTGTGACTCCTGGGAAACTAAGAAGCTAACAGTAGTTTACTCTCGTTCTTATTGCACAGCAGTGGACGAGTGTGTCTAAAGCTCTGAAAGTGTAATAAATGATTTGGAGACAAACAGCATCAGAGCCAGAGGTTCCTAGCAGCACATCATTAAACAGGACACTTAATTCCCTCCGTAGCTCTGCAAGCTTGTAGCTTGAGGCCAGGACAGATGACAGATCCAGGGGAAGACCCCTTCTCCTGCACTGTAATTGGTCTGGAAAAAAAAAAATACATGGCCAGGGATTGAACACAACTCTGCTCCTCTCCAACATAGCTGGATGTGTCTGCCGCCTTGTTTGGTTGTTAGTGAGATAAATCAGACGTGTCTCAGCCCTCTCTGCTCTCCACAAAAGTGTTTCACATTTAAAAGCTTCCTTCATCCACGTCTCTCTCCTGCTCTACATAACACTTTCCCCCTTACAGCATGTCACATTTCCCCCCTTCTGACGCTAGCTTTGGCCTTTGATATCCCATCGCCTGGTTTTCTCACCTCTGACCACCTGCTTTCCTCCGCCCCACCCTCCTGTAGCGTTTCCTCTCTCTACATCCCAACGTACATGTTCATGTGTTTGCAGTTTAACCTTCCAGGTCCCTTCGACTTCCTCTTTTTTCCCTTTTAATTCTGAGCTAATAAACCTTCAGCGGTGTTCAGCTGGGCGCGCTGGGTCGACGGAGGCACAATGAGGTCACGGCGTTAAAGACGGATGGCTGTAATCTGGTTTGTGGCCCAACCATCTGCTGTAGTCAGCTGGTTGCTAACTGCAGGGCAAGCCTTTATTATACCTCTACATTATGCCTCTACATGGCATTTAATCAGAGATCTTAACATCGCTGGGCTGTGGAAGGAGACAAGACGTACCCATGCATACCTGGAGGCGAGACCGATGGGTTGAGGAAGATGAGAGAGAAATTCTAGAAACCTCTTACGCAGAAATAAACTGGTAAAAATGCAGTTACAAAGGTGGAGACAGAGCGACTAAATAAAGGCTGTGAGAAAACATGTTCCTGTAGAAAAGAAGACAGATACAGTATGTTATCTCCCCCACATCTTGAAGACAGCTTGTCGCACACAGAAGGATCACAGTTCACACAAGGTGTCAAGTTATGACTTAAATATGACCTATTTGAGGGACTAAAATATCTCTTTTGCAGGCCTGTCAATACATGTTTAAAATCTGCCATCTACTACGTCTCCCAGACTTGTTAATAAATGCCTTGTGATTAGAGGATCAAATAGGAGAAGTGAATTAGAGATTCCTCTGATCAGAGCCTGTAGCGGCGGATGAGGGGGAGCCTCACACGGCATACAAAATCTCACTAGAAAGAAAGAAATCAAGACGGGAAAAACACAAAAAGCAATTTCCAAAGGCTTTATGTGATGCATGCAATTTGTCCTCCATCCAACGCTGACATCCTGCCAACCCTGTCAATCTTTAACATGTAATCCCGCCGTGAGTTGCAGCCACACACGTTTTTTCTTAAACTTCCATTTTTGTTTGGATGTCGTCTTCAGAACCCATAATTTGCTTTTATGGGTCTTTTTTTCAATGACATGAAGACCAATAACATAAAATACATTTTGCTCCTGATCCACATTATCGGGGTTTCACATCCCATTAAGCCTCAACACTCTGCAATTTGGCAGGATGAGGCAAACATGAAGCGTGGGTATTCATTAGAGCTTAAAGGAATAGTTCACCCACAGAATGATGTGCCTTCATTTTCAGCAGCCAGTCAGTTATCAGCCTGTATATTATTATACTGTATGTTGTCGTAGTCCTACAAAGAAAAATTTAAAAGGTATTATGTAATGTACACATGAGTGTGGTCAAACTAAATATTTTGATTTTAATTTATATTGTGCATTGCTGTAATGTCAGTGGTAAATAGATATTTTGTTACTTTTGTATTTGATTTATTTATTCTGTGGGTGTACTATTCCTTTAACTCTGCGAGCAAGACCCCGTCCTTCAGCAATGCACACTCATTTTAAATCTCATTTAAGAAATGCTCAACCCTACTTTGCTATCTTTTCCTAACATCACAGGTGATGGGAAGGCAATGCCTCGAAGTCAAGACGCTCTACATTTAAATTCCTCCAGAGAGATCATGATTTCTTCCACTTCTTTTTTTTGTCTCAGAGTTAAGCTGTTAATATTTTGGCGATAAGGTAACAGGCATATTTACCCCGACATGTTGTGCCTGTGAGACCTGATCCAAATCTGAGAATGGATTGGATGCTAAATGAATTTCTTTGTCTGCCCAAAATACTAAGTTTGAGCACTATCCTGTGAAGAAAGAGGGAAAATTAACTGTGTGATACATAGAGACTTGAAAAAAGAAACAGATCCATCAGTGATGTCCTTGAAAAGCGATAGTCCTCATTGCCTGCCCAGCACAAGCCCCATGTCATCTCCAGTCTGAAACATTTGTGCTGCGATTAGATTAAATGCAACGAAGAATCTTGTGTGATCATGGATGTCAGTTATATCACAGCTTTATATATCCTCATCTGTTGTGACCCCGCAGACAGTCAGCTGACTCGACCTCCTGGGGGTCATGGGAAATGGGCCTGACTAATTACAGGGAGCCAACTGGTGAGGATTGCGCTGCATTTACTGGCCTAACCTTTGACTGCTGTGTTAATGGGAGAAATGAAGACATTCAAGCTTCTATCTGAGAAACAACTAAATATAAAGGAGAATATTTAACCCCTGAAGCAACTGGAAAATGGATAAGTTTATCACACTAATGCCTGCAAGCGCTTTCTGCATTTATGTGTGTGTGTGTGTCGGCTTTGAGACGCCACATCCCTAAGCAGAAGTTGTCATGCTGCAGTGCTGCCTCAGTCTTGGCATTATGTGCATAAAGTATTCACATCTATTTCCATAAAAAGTTGGGACTGTGTGTGAAATGTAAATGAGAAAGTAACTATTTGTTCTCATTTACAATGATTTGCAAATGAAAACAGCAAAAACAACATTATTCATTACAAAATGAGACTACTGGTTTCACCAGGTCGAACCTGGAGCGAGGATTTTTTTTTCTCTTTCCTGTGAAGCCGTAATGCACAGAATGTGTTTCGGCATTGTTTGAATTAAACAGGCAAGACATTCTCAATAAAAAAAAAAGAGTAGATCTGAAAGGAAGGATGTGTTGACACACTGATTTTAGGAAAGGACAAACGGCAGTTCAGTTTGATGGACATGAGCATCATTATTCAATCAATAAAAAAAAATGGAGCGTTCAAAACAGTAAAAATACAAAAAAAAGGACCTTTTCTTTATAGCTCATAAATACAAAAAAATCAAATAAAAAGAATTGAATCCCCCCAGATAAGAGAGTTGATCTTAATGAATATTTTAGGCGACTCAGTAACATTTTAGAAGTTGGACTTTTATCTGTCCTCTTTGTTTTTGTCACAGCGATTCTATCAGTAATGGAAAATTAGTCCTCAATGAGCTTTGGAAATGCAACGTGACTTCACGGCTGATTGTAGCTGTCATGCGACGTCTAAACGGCAGCGGCAAGACGACAGGAATTACAACTGAAGCCGTGGACGCTGAAGGTTTGAAACCTGGATTAGTTGCCGTGTGACATGAAAATTAATTGCTCTCCTTTGCGATTTGCTGATTGCAACATTTAAAATTGTGATTTATATTTAAAAACTGTTCAGCCTGATCATCTACTGTACACTGCATCCTCAAAGGACTCAGAAAAACTGGAGACATCTCTATGCACAATGGACAAGACTAAATCAATACGAGATACGAGGTATCTTCAGGCCCTTGGGCAACACTGCATTACTGAATTATAAACAGGCATGATTACATCTTGGAAATCAACACATGGGCTTAGAAAGATTTCTAGGAATCACTGTCTGTAAACACAGTTCTTCATGTGATTAACAAACACAGGTTAAAGATCTGTCACGCAGAGGAGAAGCCATATGTGGGCATAATTAAGCAAAGTTGGCATCTTTTCTGGAACAAAGCTCATTTAAAATGGACAGGTGTGAAAGGAACAGCTGCTCAGTGGTCAAATCTGAATATAATTATTTACGCTCTGGACTGGGGAGGGAAAAAGTGAAAAAAAATCAAAGTATTGTGATTTTTTTGTTTTCTGAGTTTTCTTTTTTTTTTCAAAAATAATTTCCCCCCAAATTTTAATGCTTCATTTTAGTTTATGTTTATAGAACAAGTGCTGTTTTTCTCCAGCAGAGGGTGAAATGTTTTTCTTTGACTATCTAGTAATACAAAAACGCGGCTGACGCCTCAAGTTGGACGCTGGGTCGCTAAAAAGTCAAACTCGAGGAGAGAGCAGCTCGGCTTTATGTGATAAAAAAAAGCAGGGAACGTCGTCATCGGGCGTCTCTGCTCCGTGTCCGGTTCACCAGATGATTCCAGGTGTTCTGAGGGTGATGAGTTTCATCGTTTACTCCAGGAGCCGCACGCTGACGAGGGGCGCTTTCAGCTGTCTGATCCGGCCCAGTTTAACGTCCAGCTGTCCCGACGCGGGGCAGCATTATCAGCCCAGTACATCCCGTCGGCACAGCAGGTCATCAAACCGCCGTTCAGACACCGGGACCGGACGCAGATCACAGTTTCTCCTCCTCTGACTTCAGATAGAGAGAGGAGATTCCCCTGGTTCTTCTGGATGTTTCCCGTCCTGTCAGAAAATGTGTGTCCGTGCCAAGACATTGAGTCGCTCTGATCATCAAGTTCAGATTTTCCAACTCCGACATCTGCCGCCCGTTATGTGCGTCCAACGCTCAAGATCTCAAAACTCGAAACACGTCTAGACGCACCGCGCCTCGGCCCGCCTCCTAGACACTTGTCGGCCATTGACTTTGCGTGTAAATCTGACGCCCTTGATGGTCAAATCGCGTTTGGTTTGTACGCTCCGTAAAACTTCAGTGTGAATGATGGCCGTGGCACGGTGCCTAGACCCACCTTCGGAGGTGGTCTGCAACAGTTTCTGGCTCTGGACGATTACGTTATTCACCCACGTGACAAAGATGTAATGACGCCGCCTACATAGGAGCCCTGTTCCTGCTCGAAAACGCGAAGAAAAGGAGATACAACATGTCTTCAAAAGCATGATAAGCAGCTCTTGTTGCAGTCTTTAGCACAGCAGCTATCACGGAGCTACAATGATGGTGATGGCGAGCTATAAGCTATAAGCTATTAGCTCGCCATCAGGGAGTCGTTGGAAAACTGTGACGGTACAAAGCTTTATCAGCATGTTTGGGTGGACGTCAAACAACAAAAATGACTATTAGCACCCCCCACTGGACCAGGGTGAAGCAGGCGTGTGACCAGAGGCCATTTTACGAGACTTTTAAGACCCTGTGAGTTGGATTAAACCACTCATGCCAAGTGTGACCCTGCCCTAAAAGTAACATGATGCTTCTACCCAGAAAATAACTTTTTGTGGTAAGAACTTGTAATTCAGCAGTATTATTCTAAACAGCACGTGTCTATTACAACAGTAAGGCTTCGTAAGATTTTCATTACACCTAGAACAGTCAGTCATTTTCTGTACCGCTTATCCAGTTCAGGGCCATGGGGGTTGCTGGAGCCTATCCCCGCTATTATTAGGCGAGAGGCGGGGTACACCCTGGACAGGTCGCCAGTCTGTCGCAGGGCCGACACAGAGAGACAGACAACCATTTAGAGTGATCAGTTAACCTAACATGCATGTCTTTGGATGGTGGGAGGAAGCCGGAGAACCCGGAGAGAACCCACGCATACACGGGGAGAACATACAAACTCCACACAGGAAGGCCGCTGTTGGAACTGTTCGAACTCCCTCCCCAGCCGGGAATCGAACTAGCGACCTTCTTACTGTGATGCTGCGGTGCAAACCCCCCCTAGAATACCTAGAATATCACAAAAGGTCAGGGGACCAGTTTTCCCTTCCTAATTATGATGTTTATGATCATTTACTGTACAAGCATTAACTTTGGAATCTGAGTGACCGGGGAAGTTTTACCCCCACACATACATGAAAAATCTGAAATTCACTGTAATTCAGCTTGTAGGGAGGGTTTAAGTTCTTCATGTAGGCCTGTTAGAAAGTTTAAGTTCTTCATGTATTAGAAATGACTGGTAATGACTGGTAATTAGTAATGATCTCATGGCCCTGCCTTCGTAGCGACCACGAGTCATCCATTGCAGCGACTTTTTCCTCCCTGGTGATGTGATCACAGGGGTTCGTACGTATGGACTTTGCCTCTGAAATACCCTCCACTGCTTTCATCTCCTGATGAGGAGCAACAGTAGCTCCAAAAATGTAAAATATTTTGTATCTCCATCCTCATCAAAGTGGAGTCTTGCGGGACAGAGTTTATAAGAATAACGGCATAAACACCATCCAATGGAAACATCTGCATATCCTGCAATCGTACTTTTTGGAAATGTAAGAAATATCACTTTTATTCTTTTTTTTAAAAATGTCATGGAAACGCAGCTACAGTTGGAGAGTACAGATGCTGGATTGCTGTCCAGTATTTTCACCGGGTAAAAAAAAACAATGTGATGTGTCATGAAACTGGTCTCTTTGGTCCCCAGACGTTTACAGACTGTTTTTAATTAAAGAGAGGATGCTACACACTGCAAACATGCCCCATCTCAGTGTTTTTTCAGATGTGCTGCTCCCATCAAAGTTTGAGTGAACTAACATCAGAGGTGGACATGACAGGTGCCAGAAAGTAAAAACCCAGTCATGTTTTTGGATCTACAGGTACATTTAGAGCAGGTGTTTTCACTAACGAGTTCATCTACCTGCAGAGGAGCTGAACTAATTACATCCAGAGCTGGTTCAGTGATTGGCTGAAGCAACTGCTGGACAGGATTTTTACTTTCTGGACCAGGAATGTCCATCTCTGCTAATAAACTGTATTTCATTAAAACAGTAAAAAGTCTTATTTCAGGACCTAATATGTTCGATGCGTTCTATAATAAATAGAATATTGGATTATGAGATGTGGAAATCATTGCTTTCAGTGTTTATTTATATTTTACAGCACATCCCAGTGTTTGGAATTAGAGTCATATTTATTTTTGTTGCATTTGGCATCTTTGAGCTCATCGTCTCTTCCCCTGCAGAACTGTGTCAGTTTTTAGTAGAACGTGAGACCTTGAATATCCGTCCATTCAGTATTGGTTATTAGTTTCTGGGCTTTGCTCATGAGTACAGATATTCCTCTGGATTCTCTGCCTGCCTCCCTCTGAAGGATTCAGTCTCTGTGGATGAGTCTTTATTGATGTGCTGACAGTTGACCTAATTAGCTGTCAGGTATTTCATATATTTGCATTTATCTATTTCTTTTGGTTCACCTTTTTCAGTCTTTGTTTTCCAAATTCAAACAATTTAAAACATATCATAATGATCATATTTAAATGCATGTATTATACAAAAAAAGAGAACATTTATGTTTTTCTATCACTTTAAAGTCTAAACAGATAGCAAACCATTGCAATTTTTTTCTTATAACTGTATAATTGTATTGCTGCAGTTAGGGCAAAATGTGACTGCACTTAGGAAGTGACATTGAACTGAATAGCAACAGACACGATGCACAAAAATAAGACACAGGACTGAAAACCAAATCAACTTACCTTATCTGAGTACACGAAGACCAGGATGAGCAATATCAGTTCTGCCAGGAGGATTATCAGCAGTACAATGAAGAACTGTTGGAGAAATGGAGAGAGAGGCTTTTTTTTTAAACTGTTGCTCTGGCAACGTGATTGGTTAAAGTAATAATTTGACATTTTGGGAAACAGATATGACCCGTTCCTAAGCTGCCGAGGAGAAAAGCTGCAGCCCACTGGCTTAGCTCAGAGCTAGAGCAGAAAACAGCAGAAAGTTCCTCTAAATTTCGCCTATAAGAATCTCATGAAACTCATTAATCCAAACCCTTCATCTTGTTTGCTTAATCTGTGCAGAATCCAGACTGTGAAAAGGAAACATTGTAGTTTTATGAAGGTCTCAAATTCCTGTCTGGAGAGCTCATCAGCTGTGACATTAAGATTCCAGGAGCTTTCATTAAATGGCAACAAACAACATATTACGTGTTCATCAGTAAACTTTTACAAGATGAGGGCTAAAACTTGCCGTTTTCCCTAATTTACAGTCTTTTACTAAGCTGGACTGGTATTGATCTGTGAAGGAAAAAGAGAATTTGATTGCTGGAGGGCTTGTAAATGCCTGAGAGTCGGGAAGGAGGGTTTAATAACTCTGAGGATTAATCTCCAGCACAACCTTGCATCTCAGACAGCTGCTCTTCTCTCTCTCTACTCGACTCCACGTCAGCTTGATATTTACCAGCCTCTTTATGCAGCACAGGAGGAGGCAAGCAAACCTAGATTTGAGAAAACCCCATTTATTCCCAACTCATTTGGGAGGGAGGGGGTAAGCTATTTTTTTCATGCCTTGGCCCACATGAAATAACAACAACAGGCTGTTGTGAGAGTATCTAGGTTTCCAATTTAGCGAACCGCTGTTGTGCTTTCACAGTCAGCTTGTCACAGTTTCCTTGAGCTGAACACTGAAAGAACAGTTTTCATGTAAATGTGAGGTGCTCTGATAGCTTTGTGTACAAATACTTCCAGGTATTCACATGAATTATCAGCTTTTTGAATGTATACGCTCATATTCTGTCAAATCATACATTTAAGGTTCAAAATAATTGCAGATTATTTGCAGTTAGATTTGATATGCGGTAAAAATTACACTACATTGCCAAAAGTATTTGCTCACCCATCCAAATGATGGGAATTAGAGTTTCCAATCACTTCCATGTCCACAGGTGTATAAATGAAGCAGCTCGGCATGCAGATTGTTTCTACCATGAAGAATGTGTCGCTCTCAGGAATCAGTGAATTCCAGCGTGGAACTGTGATAGGATGCCACCTGTGCAACAAATCCAGTGGTGAAATTTCCTCACTCCTAAATATTCCACAGTCAACTATCAGTTGTATTATAAGGAAACGGACGTGTTTGGGAACGACAGCAACTCAGCCACAAAGTGGTCGGCCACGTAAACAGACGGAGCGGGTCAGTGGATGCTGAAGCGCATAGTGGGAAGAGGTGGCCAAATTTCTGCAGTCAATCACTACAGACCCCCAAACTTCATGTGACCTTCAAATTAGCTCAAGAACAGTGACAGAGAGCTTCATGGAATGGGTTTCCATGTAAGGTTGGGCGTCGTTTGAATGTTAACGATTACAGTTCTGATTCAATTCCCTTCTTTCGATTCCGGTTCCTAACGATTCCCAATTTTGATTCCTTTAAACGGGTGACTACACAAATCCAGCTGATTGCTTGCGTTTCACCTCGGGAAACCAGTAAAAAGTTGTACCCCGTTTAGAAGTTATTCCCACATCAATTAAAATGGTAAAAAATGCAACATGTGCCCAGCATAGTTTAAATTTACTCAAAAAAGAATATCATTAGTTAGGTTTCAATGAACAGCAAAAAAAAGTTTATATTTTTTACAGGGTAAAAAAAGTTTATATTTTCTTTTTGTGGACAACTAAATCAAATTAACAGGCATGGAAAATAATATTGTAAACTCCAGCTCTATTTATGTTCTTAGCAAAGACATTTATTTGCATTTCAAGTAAAAAAAAAAAAAAAAAGCAGAAAAAGAAATAAAAATGATCCCAAGCCAAATTTGAAATTTAAAAATCACAATTTTGAGAACTTTAACTGTTAAACTGGCTGTTTTCTAATTAAGAGTCTACTACATGTCACAGAACTTTAAATGAAATGTTTTTGTCCGCATTCTTCACGAAGAGGAATTAATATCTGACAATCAGTGCCAGTTTTTAGTTTTATTTTCAGTCTGGTTCATGGAGCTGAGACAAACATCCTGTGCTGAGATGGGGGAGGGGCCGCAGCAGTGTGCAGTAAACGAAACCTTGTTTTACGTTGGTCTCAAAAGTCTCCAATAAGACCTGAAAGTGTCACTACACTTGGTGCTAGCGGTTTTATTAAAAAAAAGTTATCAGAAGGTCTAAAATTTGAACAATTTCGGGAGAATTGGAGAGTTAGTCCCGGGTCCCATCGATATTAAGCCCTCCCAACCCTATTTCCATGGCGATGAGCTGCATCCATCCATACATCCCCAAGTGCAATGCAAAGCGTGGATGCAGTGGTGGAAAGCAGCCGCCACTGGACTCTACAGCAGTGGAGGCGTTCTCTGGAGAGACCAATCACGCTTCTCCATCTGGGAATCTAATTGAGGATTCTGGGTTTGGCAGTTGCCAGGACAACGGCACTTATCTGACAGCATTGTGCCATGTGTAAAGTTTGGTGGAAGGGGAATTATGGTGTGGGGGTGTTTTTCAGGAGCTGGGCTTGGCCCCTTAGTTCCAGTGAAAGGAACTCTGAATGCTTCAGCATACCAAGACATTCTGGACAATTCCATGCTCCCAACTTTGTGGGACCAGTTTGGAGCTGGCCCCTTCCCTCTTCCAACATGACTGTGCACCAGTGCACAAAGCAGGTCCAGAGAGACCTGGATGCAGAGTCTGGTGTGGAGGAACTGGACTGGCCTGCACAGAGTCCTGACCTCAACCCCATAGAACAGCTTTGGGATGAATTAGAGCGGAAAAACATCAGTGTGACCTCACAAATGTGCTTCTGGAAGATGGTCAAAGATTCCCAGAAACACTCCTGAACCTTGTGGACAGCCTTCCCAGAAGAGCTGAAGCTGTTCTAGCTGCAAAGGTGGACCAACGTCATACTGAACCCTCTGGATTAGGAATGAATGTTACTGAAGCTCATATGTGAGTCAAAGCAGGTGAGCGAATACTTTTGGCAATATAGTGTATGTCTCAGCTTTGAATATTTCTAATCCAGATCTGAAAACAAATGAGAGAGTAACTTCTGAGATATGTCAAAGTAAATGCTTAGATCTGTTTGTTCAGGAGATCTTAACTTTCTCAGATTTTTCTACAACATGACACCTTCAAACCCCCCAACTTTTCCCTCCCATCAACGGCTTGATGTGCTTGAATGGGCCAACAAAAACAACAGCGATGATTCCTCGACACCACTGCAATAAATAGATTCAACACAGTCAAATATGGCACGCTAATGCCCAATAAGAAACATCAAAGCTTTTCTATTTTCTATTTTTCATCCTCTCCTCTTCCTCCCTGCCTTCCACTCTCCTCCTCTCTTTGCCTCAGAGTTGTTAAGCAGGTGAAGGAAGCCATGTCTAACACAGAAGATTTAGTGGAGCTTTTGACTGATGCAAGAGCTTGAAGGGATTGAGCTGTTAGGGATGTTAAGTACTCAGAGCCCCCAACTCCACTTCTCATTTAAAGTTTCTATAAGTGAGAGTTTTTTTTTCCTTCTTTCTTTCTTTCTGCAGGGGATCCAGACAAAACTCATTCCGTTGGATGAGCTTTCATAACATGTACCTGAGATAAAACACTTGTACAGGTCAACGTCAAGATAGTGCAGCCCTTGCAAAGAATAATAATTGAGCTCATAAATATGAAATCCTCTTAGCATGTTATGTGCATATAGAATAATTTGCATACATTTTTTTTCCCAGAATTGCCTCCGAATTGACCGTCCTTTCGCTGAGCTGCAACTAAAAGGCTTGGGATACCTTTGGTGTTAATTTGCAAAAGGGGTTAATTCCATTGTTCAGCTCCAATTTAATTTTACAGACTTACAGAACTTTTCCTGTCAGTCATTAAAGGTTTTTCTGGCACATAGAGTAGTATGCAAATGTTTCCTGCACATTCCATCATCAAATTCAATATTTGGATCTTTTTTTTTTTAAGTGAAAACAAATGTGATTTTGCAGAAAATAGACAAACAGTGCATCGGTGATTGCTTATTTCATGGCTCTAAACAACCTTTTCTATAACATTAAATCTGTGGGAAGACCTTTGACCAGCTGTGCAAACAAGATAGATTTAGAAAGGAGTGGTAAAGGGAAAATATTCATAGCCTGGGATGTCAAATGTTTGTCACAAAGAGGGTAATTTAGGATTACTCCTTTTTAAAATGGGTTAAATCATTTCATACATAGTGTCTAAAGTTGCAAAAACCAAAGTCAAAGCTAAAGAGATTGTTCTCCACCACAGAAATGCCTCCAAACTGCCTGAAAGTGATGCTTGAAATCCTG
The DNA here is from genome assembly GCA_023101725.1 of Atherinomorus stipes. Lineage (NCBI taxonomy): Eukaryota > Metazoa > Chordata > Actinopteri > Atheriniformes > Atherinidae > Atherinomorus > Atherinomorus stipes. The sequence continues at coordinate 56,911 of JALJCO010005940.1, forward strand.
GATTTTCATCCGTTGTTTGTTTTCCATCATTATGGCGGCATTTTCACATTTGCAGACGCTAATTTGGCATGACCTCAAACAAAGCTAGCTGGGATGAGCAAGCTGTTGTCATCTGCCATTATTTTCCCACACTGCTAACTTGTCTCGGCTATGAGATGTTATGTTGTCGGCTGCTGGAGCAAACATGAGAGCATGCATGAGAAACAGTGGCACAGACACAGTGGATTACTTCCATTTTTGATGGCAGTGCGCATAGAACAATAGGAAATCCCATTATGAGCAGTGCTGGCACTGCTAGCTAACGGGGCTGGTGTTACCGTATGCTTGTTTCTCTTGTCTTTCTGTGCTCACATGTCCTGGAGTACAATGATAAAATGCAACATAAGATCAACAGAAAAAGACACCACCTGCGAAGCTTGATGTCCCAGGTCACCTGCTGTACCAGACAGGCACATGCATCCACAGCTCATCTGATGCAGCACAAAACAAACACCTGAGCTTTAACTTTGAGGATCCTTCTGGAGACTCACTTCATTCCCATGTTAGTAGTGGGCCTTTGCCCTGTGATAAGTTATCAGCCAATCGTACGAGTCTGACTTATGATTATCAGCTTAAACAGAATAAATGCATTTTTGGTGCCTCTGTGATTGTACAGCACTTCTTCAGACGGGTTTCATTTAAAAGAATTTATATTGTTAAAAAAAAATTTTTTTGCCCTTAATAATTTAATTCAAATAAGTCTTTAGAGTGAGTAACAATCCATGCCAACAACAACAACCCATTTTCTTCATTTTTTAATTACATCACTCGTGCATGTTCATAGACGTCACTGCAGTTTGGCTGTTCATTGAAACCTAAATAATGATATTCTTTTTTGAGTGAATTTAAACTATGCTGGGCACATGTTGCATTTTTGACCATTTTAATTGATGTGGCAATAACTCTCCTAAACGGGGAACAAGTTTTTACTGGTTTCCCAAGGTGAAACACAAGCAATCGGCTGGATTTGTGTAGTCACCCGTTTAAAACTGGACGCCTTCGCCACAACACCTGCTCTGCAGTGTACATTTAGCCTCCTGTTGGTGTTTGCAAAGACGTGGACTATATTCTTTCTGTGGAAATAAGAGGGAAGATGAGAGACAACGGCTCAAGTAGGAAGCAACATCGAGTCGATCGCCAGGTAATTAAGGTTAGCTGCAGAGTGGGTGTTGTAGCGAAGGCTTCCCGTTTTACACGGTGACAGCACAAATCCAGGCCGATCGCTGGTGTTTCTTCACTCGTGCGTTGTCCGTATCTGCGTAAACGGCATAGGCGCTGCGTAGGTTCTGCGTCGTTCTGTGGAGGCCTGACGCACACTTCTTCAGACCCGAGGTGCATCATGACTATGTGAACGCAAAAATGCGCAAGTACTCCCTTATGATTGTTCAGAGTAGTTACTGTACGTGCCTCTGGATGTTTGGCTTCTGTAGCTGAATGAATGAATGAATGAACGTATGTCTGCTGCTGTTGTTGCTCTAAAAGAGGAAATATTTGCCGGAGCTGAAGCGAACCATCGGGGTGAAAAAAAACCCTCCACCTTGTGGAGTTTCCTGGTCGATAAAAGCCCTACTGTCGCCTGCGGATCTGGAAAAGAAACTGCAGCGTCATGCCGTAGCCCTGCGGTGGAGTAAAAGCACACACTGCCTCTGCGTCGGCTACGCAGGCCCGACCGGATGCAGACGCTGTGCGAGAATAAATCCAGCTTTATCCCCCGTCTAGGAGAGTTCTCCCCTTGTTGACTGTAACAGTCAAAAGCAAAGTTGTAATTAACCCCGTAAAGACCAGCATCTATTCTATTTCAATGGACTTCCAAAGATTTCTGACCATGAAGGGCAGTTGGAGCATGAGTTAGTGACATATGCATAAATTATTAAACTTCTCCATTGTTTTATACTGGAACTAATACAGATACTTTGTCCTGCAATCATGTATTACCCTACCTTTGAATACTGAAGGTAAAATCTGATTTATGTATTGATCAGAGGTTAATTGGACTTTATGAAAAGATAGATATTAACTAATCATAACATCAAAATTGAGCACAAAGTTGTTAATAATCCTGTTTATAATAGTATATTGTCAGTGATTCGATGTGATGACGATCAGCAGGGCCAGCTTTTACTGACCAGCTGGTTGCACAGGGTTCATCTGAATGGCTGATGGTTGTTTAGGACTTTGTCAGACCGATACTGATTGGAGGGCATGCTCTTTTCCAACTGGTTTCTACAGAAAACTTAGCAGATGATACTTTGGAACAAATCATCACGTGTATGAAAGTCAAGAACGATGCGGAGGCTTTTTGCTCCTATATATAGATGCATAGATGCCTCCTAACATGACAGACTGTCTCTGTAAATCATTTCAGTGTTTTCAACAATCTCATCGCTAGATGTGAGCAGAAGTTAAATAAGAGAAGCAGCGCGTGAATCTATGAACATTATCTAGATTTAACTTACGCTCAGAAGCAGGCACTTGTTCTCCTTGATGGCACCCAGGCAACCGAGAAAGCCCGTAACCATGACGATTGCGCCGATGGCGATGACCACGTTGGCAGCTGATAGTGAAGGGAATGAGGGCGAGAAGGTGGCAAAGCTACCCTGTGACACAGAGAGCCAGATTCCCACGCCGAGCAGCCCACAGCCACACAACTGCAAGACAAGAGACACGACAGACAACAAGGTGAGAAAACAGATGAGTCGCTGCCCTTTCAGTGTGAGCGGCAGAAATTATTCACAACCCAAAGATTCATTTTTAGCTCTGCTGTGGTCACAGAGACAGTCCAAAGTCTCAGTTTCCCTCCAGCTGCAGGAGGCCCGCACAGTTACCGAACACTGCTACAAAAACAAGAGGGTTTACACTAATTACTGCCATGATAAGCCAATAACAGCTCTGCAAGAGATTAGAGCAAAAATTGGACTTGGCCCGAGTTGGTTTGAACATTTGAGCTGATTACATTTAATCCAGAACAAACAGAGATGTAATTACTGCCAACCCCTAAAATGCAAACCTTCAAGCTTTTCAAAACCACCTGCAGCATTTTCCAACTTTACCTAGAGGGAGCAATTCCCTAATCTCACCCTTCCAGACACATGCATATGTGTGTGAGGTCTGCAAATCCTACGTGAATGCAAGATGGTGTTCCTGGAATGTTTTGATTTGCAGAGTGGAGTGTCCTGCCTGCTGATGTGTTGCTCTATTTATCAGAGATAAGACTCGCAGCATGAAAACCACTTGGCGAAATACAGACAAGGAGCTAAGTGATGACATTTTTGTGAGCAGGTAATAGAATGAAAAATCCCCAGCAATCTCAACGTGAATAAAATAAAACGTCCAAAATTAGATGAAATATCAAAAGAGACCAAGGCGAATTATTGTGCTTCCATCCTTTTGCACTTCTTTCCCCTCTTCATTTTGAGTCCTTGCGCCACTGCACCAGAACACTTTAATGCCCGTCAGCAATATGTACAGAAAACCTGCTGTGCATGCAAACAAACACACGCTGAGGCACACATTCATATACAGCACCCAGACACATCATCACGTAGGAATTATGGAGAAATATGGTTTTGTTTGATTCCATTTCTCTTTATTTTCCTTTCATCTTTCAGTAGAATAGCAAATCTGCCACACACAGTTAATCTTTACATTTAAAAAGCTGACATAGTTCAACTGTCAGATAGTGAAATGAATACTAAGTCAGACAGTGTGCTGCATTTGTCGCTTTTAAACAAATGTAGTTTCGGTTGTTTTGTGGCAAGTCTGTTTATCAGCTATGTTGCTCTATGGGCAAGCAAAGTGGCTTAAATCACGAAGTCTACTGAACTCAAAGGTAGCTCTCCATAATGTTGTGTTGGAGCTACTTGAGGGTCTTAGCTGCAGGCTTTGTGAAGTAGTGACAAATACTGTGAATGCATAAACCAAGCAGTGCTATCTCAAGTGGCAGATGAGCTCATTCTCACCACCATTAACCTATAAACTTTGAGCTGTAGAAGTTTGCCTTTGAGCTGGTTGACCTCAAAGGATGAGAATGTTTTGGTGCGCAGCACTCCCCAAAGGATGGCAGAAACATTTGCCGTCGTAAAGACTAGGAAATGACTAGATGCAATTAAACAGTGAACGCAGCGGGGAACCAATGTCTGGGGAAAATTTCACAGCTTTTGTGTTATTTTGTGGAAGACTGTGCTCTCACAAAGTCTGCTGACAAGATTAAAGGTAATGGGTGGTCTTAAAGGGATACAACACCCACAGAATGATGTGCATTCATTTTCTACTCACCCTCATGCTGAGCAAGACTCTGGAGCACTTTTTTAATGTCGCAAATGCAGCCGGAGATCCTGGGGGTGGGGGGGTGTGGGGGGGGGGGGGGGTGTCCGCTGACTTTCATATAATGGACTATGGAGTAGAATCCAATGTAGTCCAAGTGTCCTGTATATTTTTATAGCCTGAACAGTAGAACATCGCACTTTCTGGATGCGCGTTCATGAGAGTTCACGACACTACGGAAGCCACGGCATTTACTTCGCTGATAATGCAAGCATAAAAGAAGAAATTAGCTGTTTAGATTGTCCTAAGAGCGACCGAGTTGCGGACAAACACAAGAGGGGTTGGATGTTGATTTGAAAGAAAGAAAGAAAGAAAGAAAAAAAAAAAAAGAAAAAAAAAAAAAAAAAAAAAAAAAAAGAAGAAAGACAGAAAGAAAGAAAGAAAGAAAGAAAGAAAGAAAGAAAGAAAGAAAGAAAGAAAGAAAGAAAGAAAGAAAGAAAGAAAGAAAGAAAGAAAGAAAGAAAGAAAGAAAGAAAGAAAGAAAGAGCGATCTCATCTGGTTTGGTCTGCTGTGGCTTCCCTAGTGTCGTGAACTCGCATGAATGTGCATCGGGAAGTGCGATGTTCTACTGTTTAGGCTATAAAAATATACTAAATGATGTCGCTTCAAGTAAATTATGGACGCTAATCACCCAGGACACTTGGATTACATTGGATGAGCAGTTTGGAGGAAGACTGCCAAGTTTTTGTGGACTTTTATGGATCTTTTTGGTTCAGTCGCCGGTGAACTCCATTATATGAAAGTTGGGGGAAAATGAAAACCTGTCCGATCTCCGGCTGCATTTGAGATATTAAAAAAGTGCTTCAGAGTCTTGCTCAGCATGAGGATGAATAGAAAATAAAGGACCATTATTCTGTAAGTGTACTATCCCTTTAAACAGACTAACTATCAAAGAAAAAGACAATTTGGTCACATACAGACGACAAGAGTCACACTGAGTTTCCTACATGCAGGAATGAGCGGTCTGAGAAAGATGCATTGGCGCTCACTAAGACTTTCAATCATTTCTACTCTGAATAATTCAGAGGCTGCTGAATTCATTGGGAGGTACCCGCAAGGCCTTTATTCTTCCCTGATTAAAAACATGAGAATGAAAACGTCAATTGAAAATGCTGGTAAAGGTCATGTCCTTATGAAGAGCCCCTAATATACAGAATGACGGCTGATGCTATCCAGAAGGCCAGATTATACAGAGTGTGAGTCAGGATTTAAAGAAGCAGGGGACTAATAGTAAGTTTAAGAGGTCAGGTAGATAAAGTGGATTTACAGTTATCAAGGGGGAGCAACGGCAGGTTTAAGAGTCCAGGTGGGGAGGGATACAGTGCCTTCCCTTAATTGTGTTTAATGCCCAGTTGAAGGAGCTCATCCAAGTGTGTCACTCTCTTCAAACCGACTGTAAAACCACCCAACCCCCCTTCTATCTATCTGATCTAAGCCTACCAGGAGCACAGTCTAATCTCTGCCCTGCTTCTACTACTAATACTACTAAACACCACATTGTGCCACAGGGGGAACCCCCCCCTGCAGGCTCTGATCTTGTCGCTTATCTGACCTTGGCAATACATCTGAGACTGAGCACTTTATCTTATTTTAATTGAGTAAGGGTCATGTTTTGATGGCCCATCTGCAGGAAAGGATCAAGGAATTCCCAAATACTGGAAAGGCTTGAGAATAGTGAGAGAGAAAGCTTGGTTTACTGCAGTCAAACATCAACGAGCAGAAGACTTGGGTCTGAGCAATAGATTTAGCTAATAAAGTTTATGCAATAACATTTTAATGTACTTGTAAATTTGGCACAGGGTCTGGAAGCCACTCAGTAAAATGTCCCATATTACTATTAACCTTTTACATCAGACCGGCGTGTCCCTATCTGCTAATGTAACTACGCTGCAACACATTATCTAACCAGTGTGATTTTACATGAATTATTTGCGCAGTTATAAATATCCTCCACGGATGCTCTGGGCTTCTCTGCTGTCTCTGTCGTCTTGTCCTGGAATGCTTCTTCGTAGGTTTCGCACTTATCAGCGAGCAACCGAAGCGGACACATGAAGGCTTTCCAGGTCCACTACAGTTTTAGTTTTTGCATGCTTTAGGGATGGATAAAGACTTTTAGGATTCTAGTTTTTCAAATGTCTCTCTTGTTTAGTTACTGGAAAATGCTGTCAAAACAAATCAACTGCTTTGCCTTGATGTTCGCTTTTATTGCATTCTTGTGCATACATGGAGCAAAAGAGATGCTGTTTCCTTCTTATTTCTCATTCTGATGGTTACTTTCATAATTGAGGCTTGACAAGTACAAAACACAGAGCTGTGATAAGGAAAATAATCCTCCTCGGAAAAATAATACAGCTGATCTTACCACTAAATTGAGTTTGCTAAGTTAGCACAAGAAAACCTGCGTATTTACTTCTGCTTGATATGGAGTCACTGCACGTTAATGGAGAGAAATCAGGACCTTCATACAAGCTGGGCAATAATTTCAGGTATTTCTTTTGACAAGCGACTACATGTCGGTTGTGGATTAGTGGTTAAAAGTCCAGCTGACAGCAGAGTGCAACATTAACTGTGTGTTGGTGGAAACAGGAGGTCAAGCTGGACGAGCGTGTCTCGCTGTTCGGAATATAACGAGTTTTGTGGAGAAAAATAATTGCAAAAACATTGTGTGAAACAAGTGTGGCAACTTTCCAAACAGAAAGGTGATGTGAAAGAGGTCAACCACTGGGTGTGAAAGAGGAGATTGAAAAAAAAAAGACAGGAGATGTGTGTAAGAGAGAGACGAAGCACAGAGGGGAAGATGAAGAATAAAATAGAGGCTGACCCCTCATCCGGGCGGCTGGCTTGGAAAATGATCAGTTGCTGCAGTAACTGGCTCACTGACATGGAGTCATCCACCGCAAGGCCCACTTCAATCTCCCCCACCCGAGGGGGTCTGAGTGTGCAGGTGGAACATTGGAGGACATTTCACACACTGATCATTCAGACAGGTTGTGACCTGTTGTTAAAAAAATGGCTTCCTCTGTCAAATTACGAGCGTCCTCCGTGGCTCCTCTCATCACCAGAACTCAACGACCCAGCCGATGAGTTTGTGAAGTTCTAAAGAGCGAGTGTGTGCGGGTACTGAGACATCCAAGCCTCGAAATTTAGTTTAGTCAAAGCATCGCTGCTGAAAATACATAATAGGCCAATAAAAATGCAGTTTTTCACATAGAGCCACAACATCATGACCATTAAAAGGTGATGTTGATCATCTCATTACAATGAGCATTCTGGTGGAAAACGTTAGATCCTGCCATTAAAATGTGCAGCACAACGGCAACAACGATGCATCTAAACCGTGACAATGACCTTCAATGACAATGGCTCCCTGTAATGGCAGTGGGTTGCCCCTGGAGACAATAAACTTTGTCACACAGCAAAAACTACTCAGGGATAACTCAAGGAGTCCCATACATGCATCTGTGTTCTTGTTGCTGAGAGCAGCAGCTGTTGTGGTTTTAAGGACATGTGCAGCTCAATTTAGACATCAGAAAGGGCATCGTTAGATCGTCGCTTTCTGCGGCTGCCATCATGACTGTTATAGTTAGAAAACTGAGTCACTGAAAAAGATGTATCGCAAAGTCCCACCTCCCACGCTGTGATTGATGGACATCAGTTTCCAATGGAGGGAACCCAGACTGACTTGTTTTGTATCTCCTACATGGCATTGGTCAGGCTAGGGAAGCCCAGACTTCCCTCTCCCCAGCCGCAGCTGCCAGGATCATCTGGGGGGATCCTGAGGCGTTCCCAGGCTAGCTGAGAGACGTAGTGCCTCCTGTGTGTCCTGGATCTTCCCCATGGCCTTGTCCTGTTGGGACGTGCTCGGAACACCTCACCAGGGAGGCGTCCTGACCAGATGCCCGGCCACCTCATCTGGCTCCTCTCGATGTGGAGGAGCGGCTCTACTTTGAGCCCTTCCCGGGTGACCGAGCTTCTCACCTTATCTCTGAGGGTGTTTTCACACAGGACCTATGTAGGTCGACCTATCTGGGTCTTGGTATTGAACACGGCATGACTGGGTCTGTGTGAACACGCCACCCGCACTTGTAGTCGACGTAACTCGCCAACACTCGGACCGGTTGTAGGTGGTGGGTTCGGAGCGGCTTGTGTTGATCTGAAATGCGGTGCGAGTGATGCGTGAATGCACACCAACTTTAGCTCGGCCTAAATCCCAGACACTCCGCCTTTTTGAACTAAACAGGTATCCGTAGGCAGCTGTACTATTGGGATATCCTTCTTATTGACAGTGTTATATTACAAATGACAGAGTTACAACATGCCTAACTGTAACGTTTACTATCATCTTGTGTTTGCTAGCTACTGATGTATGTCAAATGTTAAGATCAACGGGGCGTTCACAAACACTGGACAAATTACCAGCAAGGGCTAGCAGGCTAAGCGTTAATGCTCATGTTTACAACTCACCAGTACCTGGCTGTTTTTATCTGCCTAGCGTCAGGACCTCGCGGTCCAACAAAATCAATCTGCCGCCTCCAGTGCATGATGACATTGTTCTCCACATCAGCCATGTCTCATCTTCAACACACTCCGTCATTCACTTGTGTTTTGTTTTCAACACAACAACGCTTTACAGCTGCGTCTACTTATGTCTGGTTGCCATGGATACACAACACTCCAGTCTGTAGAACGATTACTGGGCACAGTGATAGAAAAGGAGCCGTATTAGTTGAAAACTGAAACATCGAACCTTTCCACTGCTGCGGCAGCGCCTGACTCCCCCCACATATGTGTGAAAACAACCTAAGGGAGAGCCCGGCCACCCTGCGGAGGAAATCCCGGGTAAAAGCGGCCAAAGTGAGAGCGCCATGCAGCAGCTTAAGCTGGAGTCATGGAAGCTCATCCCTGCAGGACTCAAAAGATCTGCTACCAGTATTCTGGTACCAGACACCAGAGGATGCCCTCAGAGGTCCAACATCCATATTCTGACAGGTCAGACCATTCTGCACACCAACATGTGACTAGACCTGCACTGCAGATGAACCACTGCTGGTAATTGGAAAGCACTTCTATCATAATAAAATAATAAACCATAAAATTAGTGGGAATGTCTACAGGAGGGCAGAGTAAAGGGTAGAGGCACTTTATCACTTTATAACCTCCTCTGCCCTTTACTGCAACTCTATCTTCATTTCTACTGAGAGAAAAGAAAGAAATGTTGCGGCACATAAAATCTTGTGCTCTTCACAGCATTGATTTTGCACTAAAAGGAAGACAGAGGAGATTCTCTGCAGCAAAAAGGAGATTTTTCAGTTTTTCATATCATCTTGGAAGCCGGTGATTCATGCTACAATACAGGAGCTATGCTAGTTGCAGGATGGAGCTACTTAGAATCATGAAACAACACATAAGCAACTGGAAACATCAAAAAAGTATGAAAATGCCCCCTAACTAAGTCATACTATTTGTGTTTTCCAACCAAGGAGTCAAAAAGGTCTTCTTTGAAGCATGCAGAGAGAGAAAAGCAGTCACTTGAATGTAGACTCTTCAGAAAGCCCATTTGTGTTTATTTGTCAAAGATGGTTCTTTTACTAAGACTTATTCTGGATAAATAAGAACTTCTACTATATTCATACTCTACAGTTGCCTCACAGAAGCCTTTGTGTCGGTGATGTGAAGTTATTTTTTACTCCATTAAATGTTGTTCTTAAATTAAATAAAAATTATGTCCATTTATTATCAAAAGTAAATAGCAGCTATACAGCAACTCAATTACCATTTCAAACATAGCAGCTGCAGAAGCTTTCACTATTGGCAATTATATGATGGATGCAATTAAAATCTTACCAGATTACTTAAATTGAACAGCCATTAGAAAGCAGTTGTGGACACTGCAAACTACTGAGCATGCAAACGGCAAGACGGTAAGATCTGGTTCAACGATGCACTCTTAACGGCTACAACTGAAATCTGAGCTTCCTGCAGCATCTGTGTGAAACAATGGCAGCTATGGCCGCTCCCATCTTCTACTAGACTGCATCCCTGAACACAAAATTTCTCCTGATTGTGGAAAAAAATAAAAATAAAGCATTAGCTGCATGGAGCTTTCCAGTGTGAGTCCGCACCTCCTGTCCCCGGGCTTCCCAGGGGCATCTCAGTGATTACTCAGTGAATACTATACAGCTGATGTGAGTTGTATAACAAGTAAATTATTCACAGGGGCTGTGATGATGGCTGAGGGGCTCTCAGGCTCAAAATTAACACTGCATGAATTCAAAGGACCGAGACAGATGTGGAGCGTAAGATTAAAAAGTTATATCTGCCTGGTTAAAGTTTCATTCGCCCTATGGAGTCCTGGAGGATTCACACAAAATGCAACATTGCCAAGAAAAACACACCGCCTTGCCGGCTGAATAATCAGACATCATGCAGATTTTTCTGAACGTGCATCCTTTTTGGGATGAATTAGCTTTTAAGGGCTTCTTTTTATATTGAAATGTTCATTTCTCAGCTGATTTTAAGCATCTATCAGGATGATTTCACAGACAAACTGTGTGCATAGATACACTGAAAAACTTAAATATTAGCAAGTATATTTTTCTCATTTCTAGTCAAAATATCTCATCACACTCAAAATAAGACAAAATTACTCGAAGAGAAACATTTCGGTAAAATATAAGATCTTGTTTTAAGGCAATACATCTTATTTCAAGAAATCTTTTCAAGAAAATTTTGCTTGTCCCATTGGCAGATTTTTTTGCTCATAATAAGCAAAAAAAACCTTTTTTTTTTTTTTATAAGCAAAAAAAAATCTTGGCCACTCTTAAAATAAGTTAAAAAAAAAAATTGTTTTCATTTTGTTTGTTATAAGCAAAAAAATTCTGCCAATGGGACAAGCAAAATTTTCTTGATAAGATTTCTTGAAATGAGATGTATTGCCTTAAAACAAGAACTTATGTCTAACCGAAATGTTTCTCTTCAAGGAATTTTGTCTTATTTTGCGCGTGATATTTTGACTAGAAATGAGAAAAATATACTTGGTAAGATTTGAGTTTTTGCAGTGTATGTTTCAACTTTGGAGGGGTTCCCACTATCCATAACATCTTTAGCATTCAGGATGGCGCAATGCTGCAGTGTGGTTAGATAGCATGGCTTTGCACATTGATATTTGGGCCCAGATGACCCTCTTTAGGGGTCTTCAGTGATGCACCTGTCAATGATGCAGGGTTTGGCATGTTTCCCTCCATTCTTTCTTTCTCTCTCCTGAGATGAGCTGAAAGGCCCATTCACTGCAAAGTGACTCTAAATCAATCGTGCCAGGAAGGATTAAAGACAGACTCGGCTTTCTCTGCCTGTCAAGAGCCATCTCTGCTTTGTGCACAGACTCATCTACACACTTTCACACCTGACAACAGCTTTTGCCCCCAGAAGACAAGACCCAAAAAAAGAAAGAAAGCTGGGACAATGGTAGAAGAAAGGCTATTAGACACCCCTGACTAATTCTGCTGTTAGATCTCTAACATCCCAACAAGACTCTTCAATCAGCCTAAGAACCCACAGGCACTTCAATTATGCATTGAGAACAAGTAGGGGAGCACCAGGAAGGGGAAAGTCATCCCATGATTGGAGCCAGAGAGCGAGGCAGCTTTGCTTGCCACAGTAGGTCAGAGAGACTCAGAGGGATACACAGAAAAACAGGGCATGCAAGCCAAGCATGGACTACAAAGCACAGAGCCAAAGAGCAAAGCCCCGGTCCAAAATACAGACAGACACTGCCACGGGGGGAGAAAAGCTTCTTTACTTCTTCATGGTGCAGATGTGGGGCGGCTGCAGAGATGCAGCTGCCCCGCTCTTACGGCTACAGCATCTCCTCTATGTCAACTCAAAACCAACACAAAGGCCCAGTGTATTTAGTCCTTTGCAAAGATGAAGGACCATTAAATCCCAGCAACGCTCTAATGAGAACAATGAGACCTAAATACATAAATGGAGAAAGTAACAGTTGTATACGTTGCTCACGCAAGGCGGTAATTAAATGTGAATTTTGCTGCTTGTTGTTGACATCAAAGGTGCTTATGAAGATATCTTACGAGGTATTTGCGAACAATAAAAAGTGAACATGTTAGAAAAATAAAGATAAATTTATGTGAAGGCTGAGCCTTTTTATGAGAGCCTGTTTATGTCCGCATAAACTGGCTTGCATGTGGGGGCACACAAACACTTGGCTCATATAAATATCTCACTTTGCACTGCCAGTGCATCCATGCTGAAAATCCTGAGAGGTAGGCAGACGGTTGGACAATCTCCCATTGACTTTCAGTGGTTGAAGGGCTTAATGAGTGTGCTGGCTCAGCACAGGTAGAGCATGGCCAGAGCTTTGTGTGTCGTAGAGTTTCACCACTCAACCTGTCTCACACAGTACCTGAAGTAGAGGACTGAAGGGCTGTTAGAAACCGGAAATCCCTGATGTACGATATAGAAAGTACAAGTAAAACAGAAAACCGGAAAGCTTCCGTCAGCACATTTCTCTGCTCTTTTTCACCCCATGCCGTATCTAATGAGACCTATGACTAAATGTCACAGTGCAGGGCAACAGCCTCTGTAGACGTATTTCTGTGGGGTATCTGCTCTGAAAGGCTCAGTTGTGCATGTGAGTACTGCATACAGTACATTCCAGGGAGGATAGCAATGCAGGATGTTCAATATGGCTTTCTATTAACCAGTACCCAATATTGTTCAACTCTTAATTTACAATATCAACTAATACCGATCTATGCAGACAAGTATGAGGTTGTATCTCATATTTGGAGAGATACAACTACCTGTATATTCTGCACCGAGAGCAAAGATCCCAAAATATCCTTAACTCAGCCAGAGGAGATCATTTGGACATCTGGCTGCCATACTAGCAGGTATTAGCCAACATGTGGCTAATTATGTTTCTGACAACTTAAAAGCGTTATAGAAAATGTTTCTTTCAACAATTTTTGCAATATTCAATTAAATTGGGTTCACTACCCCATAAGGTATGATTAATTAAAAGCTTTATATATATAAATTCTATACATCAGCTGTGGAAGTCGTGGGACTTAAAAAAAATTGCCAATCATTTCTGCATTCATTATGTTTTATTTGACTATTGGTCCATCAATCAGTTTTACTACCGTAGTAAGAGTGATTGACGGGCAATTCAATAGATAATAGGCGAGACTGATCAATGAGAGTGATTGATTGGTGAGAGTAATACTGCATGCCGGAAGCGGCGCACTCTTGTCTGTTTATAGTAGCTAGCTAACAATCATTATACTAGCAGTTAGTGATGTTCAGAAAATGACATCTGTTTTATTTGTGTTTGTGACATGAATGGAGAATCTGTACCTGCTAGATGCTGGTGATGGGACTTGGTATGTGCATGTTGTGGTGTGTTCTGGGGAAGGAAGCTGTAAATCTAGCAGGTTGGTCTTGCGCATGCGCTTTATTAAAAAAAAAAACTTTCTAACAGTCTCTGCTTTCTGAAATGCCCCCCCAAAATCTTCCATACCGCCTTTAAAATCAGACACAGTATAAGCAGCTTCAATGAAAGTCAGTCTGTAGCAGCAGCAGCTGCACCGTAGTCACATGACTCTGAAAGGAATGCTGGGATATGGAGTTCTTCCACAATAACAGGGACTTTTCTACATTATGGACTAATGCTAATGGAACACGATCCCGCTAGATTTAATAACGGAACAAGATCTCACGAGATTTCATTAGAATAAATATTGTTTTGAAAAAACTTTACCAATTTTTTCCAATATCACATTTCAATGGCAGTTTTGGCATTTAATATCGGACATCTCTAACAACCCATAGTTGTATAGACTGCCGTTTTGGAGCATCTATGTTGGCAGAAGCAACGTCAAGAAATGGATTTAGAAACTTGTGGACATCATGCAATCAATTCAGAAATTCACCTGTCACCGCTCCCAACAATGCATCATTTACGCAAGCTATGAAAACTAGGCTGTGAAATGTTCATTTCTGTTGTAAAGTCGGACATTTCTTGGGTCTACGGGGGCTGACTCACTTTTGAAGTCAACCTCAAGTGACCCTTTGGGGAACTGTGGTGTCTGGTACTTTGTCTTCACACTCAGAGGCTGACGCTTATTATGCACACATCTTTGAATGGGAGCTCTCATTTAATAACCACAAAGAAAACAACAGCCTCCAAGAATAACATAAGCAGATGCTGTTTTTCCTAATAGGCACAGGGACTTTGCAGGATAATCTGAGGTGACCTTGCTAGCTATGTTTTGAGATTGCCTGAGGAGCAAAATATGTCATTACAAATGTATCTTCAGTGTCTGACAATTGCTCAAAATAAATAAGGTGAAAACTAGCCTTGGGATTCCTCCCTGGAAATAAGTGAAACACTTGGGCATCAGAAGCTTATAGTTACAGTTTTATCTACATACGGGGCCGGTAGGCTTGACCTTGTGCAAAGACGGCTGCTGGGTTTACTGTGAGCGGTTAAAAAGGTGATTCAAAGTGTTCATGAGTGCATGAGGATGTTTGTGTATTACATGCTTTATTATTTGATTTCACGCTGCTCAGTGGGCGAGTAGCCTTGCTGCAGGGATGGTCTGCACTACACAGTCAACCAAGGTCTGACCTGCTGCTGCTGGAACACAACATCCATTAGAAACACTGGTGCAAACACATTTCCCCACAAGTGATGGAGACTTTTCCCATTGTCCTTATGAACACAAGGGATTCCATTCTCCACCTGAAAATGCATTGAACCCAAAACAAATACAAGGGGGGTGATGGTTTTTGTGCAAAACACAATGAGCCTTTTCACCATTTTGTGCCTTCAGATGATTTACAGAGAGGTGGAACAAATTTCTAACAAACGCACAAAAGTAAAATTGTGAACATCTAAGCATATGTTTATTCCTGGAGCAGCGGTGCTGCGAATGGTAACACTTTTGTTATGTAATGCAAAGCATTATGCATCCCTGGAGGGACAGGGGGAAGATGAAGATGCAAAATATGCACATCCGCTTAAGTGAAAACCAGAGCAGCGTTTGGATACTGAGTGAGAAGAAAGAATATTTAGATTGAAAGACATATAATCAATAGCCATTCAGCATGCTTTACCACAGGGGAAATGATTATTTCCCTGCCAATATCCAGAGCTTTTTAATACCCTTTTCTCCTTATACAGTAAATTATTCATCAGAGCTTAGATGATACAGCTATGGAAACATACTGTGCAACTGCGGAAGGAATAGTTTGTTAATGTTATTACAACCTTTGCTATAAAGAGATGAAGTATGCTGATGGCCCATAAAGGAGACCAAAAAAAAAAAAAAAAGCCTGGAATGAGGCAATGCGGCAGAACACAGCTTCTCCCTTTCTTTTATTTTCGGTGAACAAATCCTGGAAAATTGCTGTTTTTCTGAGTATGTGCACCGAAACTGACTTGATTCTGGAGATAATAAACTTGAGAATGTGATAGAACGCCGACTGAAAACAAGACCTTACATTAACCGATACAGAAAGCAATCTGTATTCATGGAGGTGCAGGTGTCTGTGGGCGCTCTTTGAATGTCGATGATGGTCTGTCTGCATCTGCTCCCCATCCAGAGGGGAACTGGGGGGGAAATGATTCTATTTCACCTTTGGCATGACAACCACAGCACCTGAATGTTGTCTAAAGGCCAAAAACACCTCATGTACCTTTATGAAAACCAATTCTTCAAGCTGTAAAAAGAAGAACTTAACATAATGTGAGAGCTTTTTAAAATGCTTCAGCCACAACCACAGAAAAACACCTTTTTTTATCAGGGGAAAAAAACTCAAACTTGTATTTATAATGTGCTCAAAAATATATCCAATTTCTTTTGGCAAGGACCTAATCTTTTACTTCCTTTTATTCATTTAAAATTAAGAGGGTTGAACGTGAACGTGAACGTGCATCACTTGCTCTGTCGGATACAGGGCTTTTTATGGAGGGCTTCAAATAGAAATGACCTTCAGTCAGCACTTGAAAACAGTAAAATCTCTTACAATTTTCATTCAAACTGCCGCACTTCTGCCACAAAGCAATGTACTAAGCTCTGAGGACAACATGAAGGACTCCCCCTACCACATACACACTCCCTTTAAATGCTCTCCTTTCTTTTTGACTGGTGTAAAGGTCACATTTTAGTGGCAGCTTGATGGGACAGAAAAGCTTCCTTGCGCTTCTCTCCTTCCATCCACCCCTAGATGCCTCATTGGAGTTGCCTTTACAGTTGACATGCTAATTAGCACAGAAGGGAAATGGACTGTGTAACTACTTTTTTCGGGCCAGCCAACCTCTGAATTCCCATCAGCCCCACATCTAAATGCAATGGACCGCACAAAGAGACGTATCACTAAATAATTGTTGGGCATCCATTCCCACAGCAATGCCGTGATGTCATCACAGATGTATAATTCACTGTAAGCCATCTTAGGACTGTAAGGGAAGGAAACACAGACAGAAAGGAAAGGTAGCAAAGGGAAGAATGAAGGAGATGCTGCAGCGAGGCTGTAATACGACTCCCTAAGTGACCTCAACTGGACAGTCATCAGTCCACATCAACTCCCACAACCCCACTTTCCACTCTTGAGTAAATGCTGGGTTAGAGCATAAATGGCTGAAAGTGTCACGATGATCAAACAAATTGACTCCTCTTTAGAAATAAGACTGATTTTCAGGGGAGAGTGCAACATGTTTGGATTTCTGCACTGCAAAAACAGTCTGGCTAACCAGGATTTACAGTCTTATATTCAGCAAAAATTGTCTTAACTTGATTTGGGAGTGAATTATACTTGACAAGACCAGAATATGCAAGATTTTTAAATCGTGTTTTGATAGTATATGATTTCTAATAGATCGGTTTCCGAGCAACGTCGCAGATAGGATGCGCACGCCACCAGAAAACACAGGAAAAGCAATACTGAACTATGAGAAGATGTATGTTTACATGCAAGACTTGACTTTTAAAGCAAATGTGGTCAAAATATGACGTGAAAGTGTCGGGGAAATATAATGTTTGAGTCCTGGTATTTGTTTAGTTGCAAAAATCAAAACGTTAATGCATGTAAACAGTTAAATATGGTGATAACAGGACAGTATGAGTGACTGTTTTCAGAAACCCTCCTGGATAACTTATGCAGGTTCAGACTATATGATTTATTTAGTCTTTTACCATGGTCACCATGTGAGATTAAACCACTGTGTTGGTGTTGTAGTGGGAAGACTGGTACTGTAACAATACCAGCATCACGGCCGCGACCAGTCATTGATCATTTCACGGCTGCATCACAACGCTGTAGCTGTGTGTGACAGCCGTCCTCTGCTCACACACGCAAAATAAGAAGAAGAAAAAACTGATAGTGGAGCCGTTTACAAGCATCCATGTTGCATAACAACGCATCCCGCAGATTTAATACGAAGTACGGGGATTGTAAATCAGATGGCGTTTGAGTTTATACCGTTAGCTTGTTAGCAGTTAGTCTGTCTACCAGGATTTCATCCAGAATACAGCAGAACGTTCCACAAGCAGCGAGACTCACCGACAGCAATGCAGGTGAGTCCCTAACAGCTGGAATCAGCTCCTTCCCAAACGTAGTGATGATGTCATCTTTGCCTGGTTTAATCCAGACTAGTGAAAGTTGCTCCTGTGTGGAGGTGGTGGAGACGACACGGAGCTGAACTGAACCTGCTTCGGACAGTGGACTTTGAACAAAGAGCCTAAACGAAAGTTGAAGCTGCCGTTTCCGGATGATGACTCCCTCGCCAAGTTAGTATGACGGTAATAGAAACACAAAACAGCAACGATGAGACGGTATTTTATATTCGGCATCAAAATATAGATTTATACAATATAATGCAAAACACAACGATCTCTGTTTGTTTCGTCAGGTTACTTTACCTTTTTATGAATGATTTGAGTGTGTATGTCCGTAGACTGCAGTACAAACAGGCTTTTTGCCCCCTGGTTGTGAGCGCAACTGCCAATGTTTGTAAACCATCTATATTTCTTACTTAGTAAGAGAATCTTGAAATTGGTTATTTTATATGCATGTTAAGTTAAATTATTTCACTAAGACACTGTTTTAGTGTCTTTCACTCCCAATTTTAGTTGTAAAAACGTGTTTTAAGAAAGAAAGTCTCCTACCAGTTCATACACAGGTTTCTTGTAATAAGAAAAAAATATCTAGACTTTAGACAAGTGGGAAGTAGCTTAAAGCTGTGAACAGTGTTGTATAAAGTACCCAAAAGCCATACTTAAGTAAAAGTAAAAGTACCTTACTGGAAAATGACTCAAGTAAAAGTGAAAGTCGCCTGCTAGAATATTACTTGAGTAAAAGTAAAAAGGTATCTAGTATTTACTGTACTTAAGTATCAAAAGTAAAAAGTACTGTTGATAAAATGCAATCAGAAATTTGAGTTTAACATTTTCTCTATTTCTGTTTAATTTAGTTTTTAGGTTTAATTTGCAAAGTGTAAGGTAGTTTCAATTCCTCCTTACATACACCCAAGCATATAGAAAAATACTGTACACAAACATATCCTTACAGGCCTTTGTGCATGCCTACGAACATTCATACCCACGTGCATTCAACATAAAATCATTCCTAATAAACTCTTGGTGCTCGGAGGTGATGCAAACAAACAAAAAACTTGACTGGTTGAACTTTAACATGACTGCAGTGTGACAGCACGCACTTGAACTGTCCGTCCAGTCATTACTGAACCCTGAAAAACGTTTTGTTCAACCTCAAAAGAAGTTGTTTCTCAAAATGGTGAGAACTCCGTCTCACTCTTCTTGGACTGAAGACCAGACCAGCGATGCTGAACAGCCGTTCGCCTGCTGCTGAGGCAGGTAAAGGTGTGTTTATCTTCAGAGACGGCTGCACAAGGCTGCTAGTGGCTACTGGTCCCACTACAACAAAACAAAGATTGTACATTGGCGATTACGTTCCTTCTTATTTTGTAATGAGTAACTAAGATGCTCAGGTAAATGTAATGGAGTAAAAGTATTGATTTTTCTCAGAAAATGTAGTTAAGTAAAAGTAAAAGTAATCAGAAATAGAAGTAGTAAAGTAAAGTAAACAAATATAAAAAAATACGACTTAAGTAAAGTAAAAAAGTATTTTTACTTAGTTGCTATACAACACTGGCTGTGAAACATTCATTTTAAGTTTCTTATTGAGTGATAAACACTTAAAACTATTCTGGTAATGCTTCTTTTCAGTGTTGTTTTCTCATTTTGAGCATAATGATCTTCAAACAAGAAAAACTAACCAGGAATTCAAGAACTGTCTGGGACAGTGGCTCAGGTGGTAGAGCAGCTTATCCAGTACCCAGAAGATTGTAAATTCAACTCCAATGTCATCCTCGTCACTCTGGCCCTCAGCTAAATACATGTAAAAGCCTCCAGCAAGCTCCATCAGGTAGGCAGGTTTTGCATGGTGCTGCTCTAACTTGTATTAAGACCACTAAATTTTGCTGTGTGCCCGCAAAGAGATAATCATTCATGAGCTCATCAAACTTTCTTTACGATCACACAGCTTTTCTCCAGTGAGTATGGGAATAATGAGGATGGCGTTTGCATATAGCTCAAAGACACACACTCCTTTTAGCATGTGCAACTACAGTAAAGCAACATACTCTGCATGTCCTCACACACCATAAATGTGCATTTTTTATAACACAAATCTATGTATGGCTTCTAAGTGATCTGCGGGGAAATTTAATATTAGTGCAGAAAGTAGCACGGCCATTCATTTTAATGACAACTTACATCACCTAAATCAGCAAGTCCTGATTTAACCTTCCAAAAGTTCCTTTATTCATTTCTGACATTTTATTCAATTCTGAGTTATTATCTAAAGGCTAAATTTTTTCCTGTTATGTAAAAAAAATGACTAAAAAACAGGACTGTTACTCACTGTTATTTTCTTTTAGAGTAAAGCCAACTAGTTAGAATTTACAGTGTAGGAATTAAAGAGGAATTAAAATTCTCATGTAAACGCCGCTGACCAGGACTGGTGAGTGAAAAACTTGCATATTAATGTTCTGATCCAGTAACTTTTGTCGCAGTGTTATAATGAAGCTTGCTACCACGTTTGCATTTAAAACAGAGGTAATGGTATTTAAACTGCATGTAAAGGTAGCAGAGTTACTGCCTACATGGAATCAGCAGCAAGTTCAACATTAGAATATGTTCATCTATAATCTGAGTGTGATCCACTTCTTTAAACGAATATAAATCATCAATCAATCACTCCCTGAGAATCAATCTTTATCTTATTAATGAACGACTGTAATTTTATCGAGTTGTCTAACTGGACTCAGCCATGTGCAGGATTTTCTCTCTTGGTGTCTTTTTATGACAAACTGACAGAGAAAATTTTGGGGCCAGACTTTTCTTGTCAAAGCTAGAAGCCTCTTGAGTAAATGACGACATAAATTTGCACTTAATGTGGTCAGAGACATGCATGCACACGTGCTGATTGCCTGCATGTGCATTTCACTTTCCAGTTGCCACTCGCGTTTCCCAGTCATCACTTGAAGAATCCTAGCGGCTGCGGCGGAGGCCTGCCTGTCATCAGACCCGGCTTCAAAGACAAAGCTAACACGGATTACTTTCAACACAATATTGTGTGTAATTGCGGTACGTGATTGGCTCTCTGCCACACTGGCTGAGGGTTTGAGTTCATGCCAGAAACATGAGTGCCGTCAGGAGGGTGTTAAATTTTGTCAAGAGCCATCAAGTATGAAATACAGAAATTCTAAAAGACTTGAACACTTTCCGTTTTCAGTCCGTGGAAGTGTGAACTAACTTTGCCATCCTGCTAAAAGCATGAGCATGATCATAGATCCACTTTGAAGCACAGCTATCTAAAATCAAAGCACCCAAAAGTCTCAAAGCAGGGACACGAAAACACCAGAAGAGGGACCGAGTCTTTTCAACACTGAACTCATCAAATATGTAAGAGTTTCAAGAAAGTCTCAGATGTCAAATTCTAATTTTGTTAGCTGAACTCACTCTTCCTCTTTATTCACAGCATAAACTGCAGAGAGACAAAATCACTTTCATTTTCCACAGTTTTTTTCAAATGCAGGAGCTTTTTTCTTTAAATACGACGTCACAAGGTTACAAGTTTATCACCATATTTGTTCACACAGCCTCAAAATGTGATGAGAAAGTGAAGCTGAGCAGCTGGTATGTGGATAAAATCCTCACGAGCAAACTCAATTCTTCCTGCATCCTAAAAACCGAGGAGATGAAATGACACAAGGGCATCCCTTACAGAAAAAACACATGTTCATGCATATGTGGAGCACATGTGCAAGAACATGTGTAGCACATGTACTTTTGGAACATTTTAATGTGATCCACATTTGAATCACATGTTCATGGACATGCTAACCACATGTGATCCTCACATGCAAACATATGCTTTTGGAACATTTTAATGTGATCCACATTTGAATCACATGTTCATGGACATGCTAACCACATGTGATCCTCACATGCAAACGTATGCTTTTGGAACATTTTAGCATGGTCTAAGTGTGAGGAACATGCACAACACAAGTGAATCACATGTTCATGCACATGTGGACAACATGTGATTCACATGTTATCCACATGTGTATCACATGTTAATGCAGGTATTAACCACATGTGATCCTCATGTGCAAACATATGCTTTTGGAACCTTCAGGTGTGATCTACATGTGAATCACATGTTCATGTACATGTTAGCCACATGTGATCCACATGTGCAAACATGTGAATAACATGTTCATGCACATATTAACCACATGTGATCCTGATGTGCAAAAATGTGCTTTTGGAACATTTACATATGCTCTACATGTGAGGAACATTTTAAACACAAGTGAATCACATGTTCTTGCACATGTGGACAACATGTGCTTCACATGTACATGCACATGTTAACCACATGCGATCAACATATGCAAATGTGCTTTTGGAACATTTTAGCGTGATCTACATGTGAATCACATGTTCATGTACATGTTAACCACATGTGATCCTGATGTGCAAAAATGTGCTTTTGGAACATTTACATATGCTCAACATGTGACGAACATTTAAAACACAAGTGAATCACACGTTCTTGCACATGTGGACAACATGTGCTTCACATGTACATGCACATGTTAACCACATGCGATCTACATACGCAAACGTGCTTTTGGAACATTTTAGCGTGATCGACATGTGAATCACATACATGCACATGTTAACCACATGTGATCCACATGTTCAAACGTGTTTTTGGAACATTTTTTATGTAATCTTCATGTGTGGAACATGTAAAGCACATGCACATCACATATTCATGCACATGTGAATCACATGTTAACCACACGTGAGCCACATGTGCAAACATGTGCTGCTGGGAAAATTTTAATGTGATCCACGTGTGAGGAACATGTAAAGCACAAGTAAATTACATGTTTTTGCACATGTGGGGTTAATTGGGTTCACATGTAAACCACATGGTCACCTGCTTCGTGTTTTTTCTGTAACGGGTAAAAATTCTCATCACTCATGTGTCTTCATTTCCTTGTTCTGTATATTTGGGACTGAAAATGAAAAACCTTGAAGGAATTGTCAGCTCAGTCAGCTCACTAGGTTAGAAACCAAAAAAGGAAAAAAGAAAATGTAACTATACGAAATGCACTTCATTCTTCAGTCACTCTTCCCTTCTCATTTTCCCCTCCCATCTCAGAACAGCCTTGTGAGCACGTGCAGGATGAGGATGGACTCTGGACGACTGGAGAAAAAGTAAAGTTGATCTCATGACCTCACGGCTAGCAGAGAGGCAGCTTCACTACGCTTGAATTGTGCGCTCGAATATGTGTCCAAATGTGTAAAAATCTCTGTTGACCCTTCCTGCTTTCCAGAATAGAGAGGCGTAAGTGCCTATCAGAAAATGTCTCATGTCTCTCTGGTTTCTTTTGTCAACAGTGTCCTCGTGGGAACACGAAGGCTGACATCGAGACGTGTCGGGCACACCTGTGGTTCAGCTCAGCGGCAGGGTTCCAAGTTGGGTAAGGTACCTGCAAGGAAAACGTCTCAAGTAAGCAAAAACGCCCCCGTTGTGCTTCTTGTCATGTTCTTCACTTTTAGTGACACCCAATCATTTAAATGCAAAGTGAATGGGGAGGAGGCGGAGAAGCTGTGGGCCTTTAGTCTTATATGGGAGTTGACAGTTGATGGGTTTATCATTTGTTGAGCGAAACCCTCACAGCAGCAGTTATAAATAAATATATGAATTACAGCCTGCAAGTTTGGAGGAGTTGGGAAACTGTTATTTTTTCCTTCCAGCTGCATTTCCCAGAGATGCTGACCTAAGTGATTATACTCTGCCCACTGAGGCAAAATGTTTAGGTAGAGAGATGTTTGCCAAAGGAATGTGTTGCCCTTGGAAGTTTCAGAGGCTGGTTGAATCTTGCACTGCTCCGTCATTTATCTGAAACTTTAAAAGCAGTTATTTTCACATATCCCATATTATTAAACTTATTTCCGCCAAAGGTAAGAAGCAAAGGCAGAAGCCTCTGGAAATGCTCAAATAGGCCAACGGGGTTGTTTCACTTTAAGCAGTCTTAGAGATTAACTGCAACTTCCTGGATCAGAAAATCAGATGTGATTTTCTTCGTTATAAGCCATTTCCATGCAGCTCTTTTCTCTATTTCTTATCTGTAGTTCTTGATTGCAAACGTCAGATTTCACAAGGCCTGTTAAAGCTTCATCTTCACATACAATCAAATGCACAGATGAGGAATTCTTCATTTTGGGGCACCGTCTTGAATGCTTGACACCAGAAGAAAGAAAATGACCCTTAACATTAAGGATCTTTGTACTACTCAACTATAAAGGAGATCAACTGCAAATGTTCTCCCTGAGGACCTGGACGGCCACTCATCACAAGGAGCATTAGGTTTACATGCCGGGTCAGTAAAGCCATGTGTCCCTCTGGCCCATATAATGCGGTGAGGTCAGCTGAAGTCCAACCAGCCACTGAGCTGATTGGGGTGGTTATATATAGATAGCACTGGCAAGCTAACTCATACAGGGGACCGAGCTGGGGCTCTGTCACAAGGCCTGTCGTGATTTAGTACAAGATCTTTAATCTAAAATCAGCCAGTGGCATAATGGAGCCAGACCCTTTTCCATGACACAAACCAGAGGCAGATTTCCCCTGTGGGTTAGGGAGATGAGGTGAATCAATTCTAAATAGATGAAGGATGATGAGACATTAATTGTTGGTGCGATGGTGTGGGGTTTAAGAGGCAGGGTGGGGTGGGGGGGTGACATAGTGAGGGGGGTCAGCTATTTATCTCTGCGACTGAAAGGGGACATACCGGTGGGATTCAGGGTACATGTTCTGAATAGCCCAGTATTTTGGAAGATGTTAATGTGAGGGGGGTTATCCGGCTGGACTGTGGAAGGGTGACCATCTTTGCAAAGTCATGGGCAGAGATTTGCCACCTGGACCATGCAGCAAGGTGACATGAGGCGCATTCGGACAGAGAGGTTCTCGGAACGCAGTTCCTATAACTCCCTGTCTGGAGTTTAGTTATCAGAACTACCTTCCCCATCAGTTTGTGTTCGTACATGAGGGAGGACCTTGATAGGAACCATGTTTGACACAATCGTCTGAGGCAGACAAATTTATGCCCCAGATGATCTGATACAAAACTGAGGTTTCTCATCTATTTTATTCAAAGCTATTATAAAAGTTAGCTTACCAGCTTTCCATCATCACGGTCATTTGTATCACATAACGGAAACCCCCCCCCCCCCTTGAAAGCTGCCTTACTAACGTCTTGTTTACCTTTCATTAAAGTACATCCGGACACTTTAGTGGACGGACCGGGGTTCATCCACTTAAAGATATTATAGAAGATGTTTCTTTCAACAGTTTTTGCAATATTCTGTAAAATTGGGTTCAATACCCCATACGCTATGATAAATTAAAAAGCTTTAAATATATAAATATTATTATACATCAGCAGTGAAAGTAATGGGGCTGAAAAAACATCCTCCAATCATCTCTGCATTCCTTAACTTTATTATTTGTCTACCGGCTCATCAATCACTTTTACTACGTAGCAAGAACGGGTAATAGGCTATACTGATCAATGACAGTGATTGATTGGTGAGTAATGCTGCGACCCGGAAGCTGCGCGCACTCATCTGACGTTTCCAGCAGGTAGCTAACATCATTCTGCTAGCAGTTAGCAACGTTCAGACAAAATCTGTTTACTTGCGTTTGTGACATGATGGAGAATCTGTAGCTGCTGTCTGCTAAATACCAGAGTGGCTCATGCACGTTATTCTGTGGCCGGAGGAGGAAGCAATGAATCTAGCAGGTTGGTCTTGTGCATGCGCATTATTCAAAAACTCGCTAACAGTCTCTGCTTTCTGAAATGCCAAAACATCAGATTGTACTGACACAATTTGCTACTGTATTTGGGTTTTCCATCTCTTTTATTCAAAGCTATTATAAAAGCTAACTTACCAGCTTTCCCTTGTTTACCTTTTGTTGAAATGCATCCAGACACTTTAGTGGACGGTCCGTCCATTAAAGTGTCCAGGCGGCAGGTACAGATTCTACTGCCACATTTTTCAGCTGTATTTGGGTCATTAAATTAGTATGAAAATAATTGCTTTTGGACATTTCAAAATAGTTCTGGATTCGGGACGTGTACCATTGTGAATCGATTTAATCATGAATTTGTAGTTCTTGTTGTTCTTACGATCTCGGTAAACAGGTAAACAGCTGTGAGACTTTTTAAATATGGCAGGGCCGGAAGAAGCGGAGATCAAACAAGGGGCGCGGCTTGCCAGTTCTACCAACCACCAAACATCTACGTATTTCAGTTCCTATGGAACCCGAAAAGACCCTGCCTCGGAGTAGGAGCTAAAAGGTTCTAGGAACTGAGAGCCGAGGTCCCTAGTTCCTATGTGTCTGAGTGTGCAAAAAAAAAAAGGCCTGGTTCCTGAAAAGGTTCTAGGAACTCCGAAAGGTTCCTACAGTCTGAAAGTGCCTATCCTGGGTATCAATAATTGGCATCATACGTTGTTCACTGCAAAAACTCAAAATCTTACCAAGTATATTTGTCTAGTTTCTAGTCAAAATATCTCATTACAATGAAATAAAAGAGATAATCATCTACAAAGAAACATTTCAGTGAAACATAGGAACTTGTTTTTAGACAGCGCTTCTTAAATATCTTGTTGAGTGAAACTGAAAATCTTGTTAAGAATCATACGTCAGACTAAACAAACTTATTATGACACAAAACTAAACAGTACTAGAAAAATATAGCCAAAAAAAAAAGTTTTTCCAGCTAATTTCAAGATAATCTTAAAATTCAAGATAATCTTGAAATTAGCTTGTTCCATTGGAAGTAGTTTTTGCTTAACTGTTTGCTTATTACAAGCAAAAAATGGGGCTTTTTTTAAGTGGCCTTTTTTTTCCAGTGTTCAAGTTAAAGATCATGGGGTCAAATAAATTTGTAGCACAGTAAACAGTCTCTCAGCTGATAGCAAGATGGTTATTTTAAAATAGGAGAGTCACGAGGAGAAAATGATGGGTGCAATCTTTAATTTTAGACATTAACTCAATTAATCTTTAACTTTATTTCTCCAGTAAAGTGGTCTTTGAAACATAAGGGCAGCTGTAGTCACAGGACTCCTCCGTCTACTGAAGTAAGCTGGGGAGTGATATATAATTTATGCCTTCATATTTTCAGCTGAAACTGTGTTCAGACAGAACACAAGGCTGAATTTTAGAGGCAGTATGATGTCTAACAGTACAAAGTGTAAAGGAGAAGAAATTCTGAGACATGAGAAGCACAAATTGATGCCAAGTCTTGTTTGCCAAGTTTCTAGAGTCTTTTGAGTCTGCTTCATCAATGTGAAGAGGCAATGGAAAGTGAGATGCTGGGATGAATCGACAGAGAGAATTGATGTTAAAGACAAGTTCTCAGCTGGTCTGTCAGCTGCTTGCAAGCTCAAGGTAACGTTTGCACAGCGGTTCCACCGGCCGTTTGGCATCAAAAAACACACCAACATCACACACGGTAACATTTGCTTTGGTTCCTTCTCTGAAAACAAGTTCAAGCTTTTTTATTTATATTCAAAGTGTGAAGTTTAACCTTATATGGTATGAAAGGAGCTGATGAATACAGTTAATGTAAGGAAATCTCAGATTTGAAGAAGCTCTGAGTGCATGGGAAGGATGGGTGATACGTTACTGTGTTTATACAGGTTGTATTTGCAGTTGCAATTGGCAAAAAAATGACAATTAAATCACAAGAGGTCATGCAGGCATGACGGTCAAGAGATAGTAGCGCTACTATAGAAATTGATAAATTTGCCACGAGGGAGACGTCCCAGTAGACATACATGTGAAGTTACATGTTGCAAAGTACCGGTCAAAATAATTAAGGAGATGATACGTAGCATCACTCCTGCCATTGATATCCTCACAGAAAGCACATTTTACAAGGAGAAATAAAGGAAAAGAGGAGAAGGAGACTTAATTTTGAATCATGCTTCTAATTTTTTATTCTTAATTTTTTTTCCCTTTTGCACCCCCCTGTAATGCTTATGTTTTATGTAAAGCACCTTGAATTGTCCTGTACATGAAATGTGCTATACAAATAAACTTGCCTCGCCTTTTGTGATTTTCATCAGCAAAGGTTTTTTGCTGTTTCATCCATTTGAATAAATGTAGAATTTGTTCTCATAGCGTTCTAAGAGCCCGCAATTAATTTTTGTCCTCTGTGGAGGACATGAATCTAAGACATCTAAGTCAAGCATTATTTATAGTATTTATCTGAATACTACCTTTCTTTTAAAAAGACATCCTTGGCTCTCTTTTGATTCTCCAGTTTTGGGAAGGTTACCAACACAGCACACACACACCGTCTTTTCTGTGTTTTACAGCAACCAAAGAAGTAAATGAACAATTTTTGACAGATTTGATTTTCCTGTTGGTACAAATCAAGGTTCTTCTTCGTATGAAAGTCTTTACTTGAAATTTGTAACATTTCATAAAAAGTACAGTAATTTTAACCCTTTCAAAGAACAACTTTTATGTAATGTCCTTTGCAGAGGATGTCAGGACTTACATACTGTTTCTATGTAGGGGAGCAAAAGGCTAAATAAGGCAGAAAGGCTTTTACAAAGAAATGTGGAGGAATTTAATTAGTTTATTTTACTGAATGCTTGTTTATAACTGAATTTTACATGTTGTTGGACCTGGACAAAGGAAAAGAGGAGATTAAGAAAAAAAAAAAGGAGTGGACACAGATTAAAAGGAGAGTGGAAAGACGAAAGAAAAGACAAAGATACGCCAAAACAGCCAACTGCTGCATCTGCACAGAAACATAACAGAAAGCATCCTATGGTCTTTGCTGAAAAACAAAGCTGATAATCATCAGGAGCACCTGCTGGGGACGAGCAGGCTGAGAACAACCTGGATCACAACAACTACCAAAGCATGAAAATCACACTCGTATACAAAACTACAAAAAACAAGAACCAAAAAAACAAGTTGCAACCTCTTTCTTTTAACCACAACACCTAAATTACCACAAAATTATTAAAAAAGCTAAACTTTTTTTTTCACCCAGATCTCCGGAGGATATTTTCAGACTTGTTTGATTGATGTCACTACAGTTTTGCAATACAGGTGTACTACTTTAACTTCACTGATGTAGTTTAGTGACTTCTAATATTTTATGTCTTTCAGGACAGAATGTAGATTTATAACTCAATAGATGAGGCTGATATTGGTTTTTTTTTTTTTTATTTTCACTTATCGTTACAGAGATTAAAAGAACAGAAATTATCATGCTACATTTTTTAGTCCATATCGCCCGGCCCTCCTGCATCAGGGAAAGAGCTGAAATGTCTTTGAGCTCATATACAAGATGAATCAAGGAAATGTTGAGCTGCAGTAACTAGAATTCACACCAGCTACTGAAAGCAAAGCTTTACATATCTTTACATATCCAACGCTGCTGATTCACTCCAAACCATCCCTATAAAATCTTAAAATATGACAAGAAATTATGCTATCAGGCTAACGACATTTTTCCCCCTCAGTGATCAGAAGACCTCACTAAAAAGCATACTTATCAACCTTACATAAACAGAAATGTAAAAATCTCTCGAGTTCGCACACCTTTTAGCACTGCTGCACGTGTCCATTTAGAAAGGAGACATATTTCTCAAGCTTTGAGCTGCCCAGATATGCAACATAGGCGAAATATATTCACGGGGCAAAACTGAGAGTTAAGGAGAGAGAAGCTCTTATGAGGCAAAAGAAAGCTGCAATTCTCAATCCAAGCAGTCTTGACTCTCACTTTTGTCCTGATGTGGAAGTAGGCAACACATCTTCGCCTTTTCTTTCTTTTTAACCGAGATGAGTAAAGACACTATCTCATCATTTCATGCCAGTTTGCATTGGCATTCTCTGATTTATTAAAAAATGGAGAGACGTTCATGAAGCCTGATCTTCACACTATGAAGAAGCACTCATCACTTGCAAAGGGGCAGGAAAGAAATTCCATTTGTGCACATCTCATAAATGAAAATCAAAGAAGAACCAGAGGGGAACAGCGGTGCATAATCAATGAGGACACCGGACAGGCTTTTTCCCTCACAATGAGAAAATAATCAGCTCAGACGTTTTAATATTAATCATGTCACACATGCTGTACGGACTTATAACACATATAAGCAGAATATGTGTGGAGAAACATCAGCTAATCAATCAGTAAACTGACAATTTGATCAAAGTGCACTAATTAAAATGTGCATACGTTGTGTTAGGAGTACAGCTGTACTCTACATCTGCCAACCGTTCTGCTCATAGGTAGCTTCGCAAATATACTTTCAGAGGTAATCCCTGTTAGCTAAGCACAAACAGAACGGCACAAAGAAATGAAGACCTTCACAAGAGTCAGCCAAAAGATTACATCCGAGTTGTGAGCTTTGACAGACTGTCACAATTAAGTCTGTGCGTAGTTAAATGACAGAGACTGCCTCTGCGGTGAAAGTGACCCAACAAAAATCATTATCTTTATGATGTGGAAGGAGATTAACTGTCAAAGCTGCGAAAAGGCAGTGATCCAGAATCATGTCTGAAGTAGGAGAGCAGCTGGATCCGTCTGTCTTTTCCTCTGCAGACTGGTCAGTATGCAGGTTTCGTACGGAGCCCGCGCCCTCCTCTAACTCCTTAACTGCGACACTGAAGGTCAAAGGGGGCATCGCTCTACATGAGCAAGCAACTTCGCTTAAATATCTGCTTCTGTCCGTCGACTGTCAGGGCAGGAAGCCTTTTATGTTGGGGAGGTTTCACTCTGCAAAAGATTAAACTGTTACCAAGTATATTTTTCTAATTTCTAGTCAAAATATCTCATCACACTCAAAATAAGACAGAATTACTTAAAGAGAAACATTTTAGTGAGCTATAAGATCTTGTTTTGAGGCAATGCATCTTATTTCAAGAAATCTTATCAATAAAATTTTGCTTGTTCCATTGTCAGATTTTTTTGCTTATTACAAGCAAAAAAAAAATCTTGGCCACTCTTAAAATAAGTAAAAAAAACACACACACAAAAACATTTTTTTTGCTTGTAATAAGCAAAAAATACTTGCTAAGATTTGAGTTTTTGCAGTGCACGTGTGGCTAATGGTCTCTGTTCGGGGTGAATGTAAATGAAGACAAAGAAGTGGGAGGAGGTGAACCCATGTTTCAGGCTGTTTGAAGACAAAGGAAGCATTTGTTGCAATTTACACTTTATTAAGAGAAAAAAAAAACATTATTAATTATTTAACAAAGAACAATTTCAGTTTAAAAGGAAAAAAATAAGACAATAATAATATTGGTGGGCAACCTGCTGTGATGAAAGATACACACCATTCCAACATGTCTGTTCTCTCCACGGAAGCCAAGAAATGCTTAAATGAGGACAATGACACTAAATTATTAAGAAAAAAAGATTTTGCTGCACTTAGCTTTCAATGAGAAATATAAAGCCCGGCACCAGCTGTGAGAGAAAATTACAGCTTTGACTTAAATGATGAATTATGTAATACTAATTTTCTAGACTGGTTCCACTTTATTTTCCCAAAACACCTCCAACTGTTTTTTTTTTTTTTTTTTTTTTTACAAAGGTAATAATTATCTCCACGTATGCCCTTCCATGATCCTCAACCACGACATTGCATCCCTGGTGTCAGCTCATAAGAGAGCTGCTTTTCTGATATTATTATTAAGGAATGAGTTTAAAACTGGAGGTAAAGACTTTAAAACAGCAGTTTGATCTGAGACCTGCTGACTGAGAAAATCCTAGAATAAGATAGCAGAAAAATCAGAGTGTGATTAATCATAGGTCCCAGTCTCTGCAGCCCTGATATTTATTCTAATTAAATCAGATCAATACTTGACTGAGTGGTTCTTAATTTACCTTAAACAAAAGAGAAAAAAAAAAAAAAGAAAAGCAAATACAAGTTTTCTGCTGACATAAAATTAAATTAGCATTACTGAGTAGGTTGCTTTAATCACAAAAGAACAGGCGTTGTTTAAGTCTTAGAATAAAAATGGTGGAAGGAGTCTTTCTTTAAAGCAAACTCTTTGTTTGGAGGATTAGAAGCTAGCTAAAGCTAAACGCCATCAGATTTTTATTGTGATTATCCTCAGAAATAAATGCTACACATTCACAACGACGAGGGGCCAGTTTAATCAGATATTCATCGGTCATTCCTGATCAATGATGTTTTGTACGGATCAACCGATACAGATTTTTTAGGGTTGATACCGATACCAATATTTTCTCATCAGACGATGGCGAATACCTGCCGATATTTGGAGCTGATACTCCATTTGACTCCCAAATTAATATAATCAAGGATACAATGAAAAGTAATTTTACTACTCTTAAAGGTACAGTATATAAGAATTACTGACATCTAGTGGTAAAGATGGAAATTTGAAAGAAATGATGTTTTCTTTCAAATGACTTCATATTTCATGCATTGTTGTCATGTTATCTTGTTGTTATTTGAATTACTATTGTAAATGTAGTCTTTTCTTTAACTGGAGGGTATGAATAATTTTGCGGACGCTATATGTGTTGCATGAACACAATTCATTTAAGTATTGTGAACAACAAAGTACGATTCACTTGTTTCTTTTAATTTGAATTAAATATATTACAATTATGTGGAACCTGTTGACTTAAAAAAAAAATTATGTAAGTCAAAGTTTCATTTCTTTGAGAAAAGATAATTTAAAACTGGTTTATAGTTTGCACTGTCTGCGCTCTGGACAGAAGTTGGAATGAAGACTCTGCTGCTATCATCTCGTGAGCTGTTTGACAGGAATACCAAAAATATTGTCGTCATGTTTATTGTTTTGTTTACATCCTATAAATCTGACATTGACAACTGTATCTGGTCTGAGTTCTGTAATGTGCCCCTGAGTGGAATCCTTTGGTAACAAACTACACAAGCAGATGTGTCAACAATTACACTCAGAATGGAGCCAGTTGGATTGTGAGGTTAAAAAGAACGTATATTCTCAGCATTACACAAACCTACCTGCTATTCATGAGTACTTCATTCACCTTCCTTCAAAAAGAAAAAAAAACCCTATGATTTATAGCATATTTTCAAAGAAACATCAATTTCTCAACAGCTGCAGCCTGACAGATTTTTTAAAATAATTAAAGTACAGCCATCATATTTGAGCGTGTCCGGCTGTGCATTTCATTTAATTCCTTCAAACGAGCAATATTGTAATATTAATTATGGCTGTGTTTGTTATTTATTGAGGTCTTTAAAAATGGGAAGATAATAAATTAAGCCAGCAGGAATGCAATGAAATGTGTGGAACACATGTTTAAAAGAAATAAAATGCAGATTGGAATGCAGAAGCCATACGCCCACACTCATATTCACGCTGAGCTGCTGGATGAATGAATGCTGTGATGTTTTGTCAGCGCATGCAGAATTTAACCCACTCACACATGCTGTCTTCATCTCCATTAGAACAGAGATTTCTTCTCAGCCTTTAGACCAAAAGCTGCTCGGACCTGGGTGGATTTACAAAAACTTACATAAAGCAACGCTTTCTTTATTGAAAAGTTCTGATTTAATCTTTTCATCTTAAGTTTATCTCAGGATTTGGAGAATCAGAGAGAAAGTGATTCAGCGGCTGGAGAAAACCTGAAACCTGGAGGACGACTGTGTCCTACATCATGTCATCCAGGTATGAAGGGTCCACTGAGGAGGAGGAAGGTCCACTGGGTCTCACCTTGTTTTTATTTTTACATCGTCAGTCAATCGAGATGTTTCCGAACTGAAATGAAAATCTACGTTAAGGACGACTTTAAAGTGCCGATGACACGACCTTAACTTCCAGTAACTTTGCCATACAACAACACA
The DNA here is from genome assembly GCA_023101725.1 of Atherinomorus stipes. Lineage (NCBI taxonomy): Eukaryota > Metazoa > Chordata > Actinopteri > Atheriniformes > Atherinidae > Atherinomorus > Atherinomorus stipes. The sequence continues at coordinate 90,802 of JALJCO010005940.1, forward strand.
CCAAGACAAAATAAGTAGTTCTGTGCAGTTAGAAGTTAATCAGACGTATATTTACGTAAATATTCGGTGTTCAAAAGGCACGGCTAAGCGCTAATAGCTTTTCACTAGCGAACCTAGCCTCTGTGACGTCAGCAAGATTAAGAGTTGTGGTCTGCTCATTGATTTACACGTATAATCAGAGTCATGGAAAACATGAAAGATGCTGCAGAACAGCTGGACTGGAACTGGTTTGTGTGGTGGATCATCGGCCAGTCCAGAAGAGTGATGATGATGATGATGAGGAGGAATTTGGGGGAATCACATTTTACAAGCTAGAGCCAGGGTAGAACTGTAGTCAGCTGCCTAGAGTCTCCCGGCCTCAAGTCTGCTCGGTTCAGATAAAAGCCTGCAATGCTGACACTCCTAGCGGGCTCAGAACTGTAAGGAACCAGAACCGCACAAGCAGACCCACAGCTGTTAAGGAGCTGCACTGGTTTGACAGAGAGTCAGGCGGGACAGAGGAGAGGCACTCGTTCCCTGCGTTAGTTGTAGCTGCGCCAAATGATCAGCCTTTAAAAAATGAGAAGATAACAACTTCCATGGTTCCAGTTGAGTTTTAAATAGTTCCCGTTTATAAGGATGAGGATGGAGGGAAGGATGCAGCTTTGGAAGCAACTGGAGGAGATCTGATGGCCAAAGCTGTCCTGTTATAACCGAGCAGCAGCTGTCTGTCCATACAGCAGCTGTATGACCGATCTGATGAAGCAACGATGAAGAATATTCCAGAGGACGTGATTCCAGTTCCATGTGTTAGAAGTCTCGACAGCTCCAGGAAACAGACGCTGCAGACAGGAGAGACGTGCAGAGGCTCCTACTGCTACCCGGTAAGTCCGGCTTGCTGCTTTATCCTCTTCAGAATAAAATTCTGGAACTGTAGGAAAGTTAAATAATGTAACGGTGCACTTACGAGCTTTTAAACATTAACTGGCAATACAACAGAAGGCTGAGTCGTTATTGTTTGTCTGAAAAACTGGAAAAGGAACTTAAAAACTGCAATGAAGCCATTGATTTCAATGTTAAATGAGCTGAGAACGTTCTCTGGCAGACGTCACGCCCGGCCAGTTACTGCTCACAGCGCCACAGTCTGGTCAGATGCTGAAATGCAGCGATGTTTTCTAATAACTCATCTATGCAGCTGCGCCTGTTTTTGTTACATCATCATGAAGAATGTTTTGGTCTATAAAACATGGCAAAAAATGTCAAAAATGTGTCATCAGCACTTTAAATGTCTGAAGTTAGATTTCATCATGGCTGAAAGAAGGCAGCTTTCCTCGGAGGGGTAAAGGTGATGTAGTCGCGACTTCAATTACGCAGCATCGATGGTAATGGATTAATGCTTCACGGTTAGACCTTGTGATATTTGCCCTGAAAGCGGAAACAACACAACTGCCATGTCGAGGAGTCTTGTAACGTTCATGGGAAGGACCAACCTTATGATCTGCATTAAGAGGGAGTCTCATTACCCTTTAGATTTGGGTTAATTGCCCTGACATTTGCGGTAGCGTCCGTTTCCTCAGCTCTTTGGATAATGATGTGACCAGACCTTGTCAGAAATTAGATGTAGACAATGTGCACTTTAGGAAATCTAATCAAAAGTAAAATACTGATTGTGTGTCAGAGCTTTTTGGATCAGGAGTTGGAGAGGCATCTCATTTGTGTGGCAGGTTAGCTGGCCTCTGGCTGGCTCGCGGTGGATGTCAGGCGGTGGCAGCAGCATGACAGAGGGCAGGTTCTCCCAATGTGGGGCCCAATCTATTAGGAGAAACGGGAGCCCTCATGATTGACGAGTTGCTCCACCTCATCCATCAGATCTGGCACCCAGAGGCCTGACACTGCCATATCCCTCCCATGTGGCCCAGGACTGCTACAACCCTGAGCTATATTTGCTAGCTGACATTAATGCCTTGCTCTCCCTGACTATATAATCTTTCTTCTCTCTCTATCGCTCTCCTCTTCCATGACGTTGCAATTCTGCAGCTATCCTACACTGTGCTCCTTCATTATAGCAGCATCTACATTACAGCATGACACCCCTGGTTCTAAGAAGCAGAGCAATTTAATCATAATAGTTTTGGTTTTCTGAGCTTCGCCGCCTCCAGGTGGTTCACACATGCTGAGATGACATGTGCTATGCCATACAGCAGAAACAAATAGCTGAAGTTGCTGATCTAATGTTAGTAAGTCTGCACATGTAACACAAAAGAATTTAACCTTTTCAAGTTCACACTAAGAAAAAAAGCAAAGAAAAAAGCTTCTTTGCATTTTTTTTTCCTTTAGACAATAATGATAAGGAAATAATGTTTTTAAAAAGTGGGTGAGATGACAGTTTAAGGGATACTGTTTAACTTTTGACACCAATGTTAGCCTAGTCCAGTGTTTCTCAATTCGTCCTCAGGACCCACTGCCCGGCAACCCTGCTCTCACACACCTGAGTCAAATGAATGACGGGGGGGAGAGGGGGGCCAATAAAATAAAAAAAAAAAAAAAATTATAAATATTTACCTTAAATATTTTGTTGGCATTACTCAAAATTTTAAGACAGCGAGGTTAGAAATTATTTTAAGTTGAGTCAACGGGATTTTTTACAGTGAGTCTTTCATGCTCCCCTGTTGATGGTTCTGCTTCCTTGCCTCCAAATTGTCTTACTTCGCATAAGTGGGACTTGTTTGCAGCAAGAATGCATTTTCTCTAATTCATGTAAATATAAAAAAGGTACACAACGAATAGCTACTGGCTTTGTTTCATTTTATTCACTCGGAGTCTTTACAGTTGACTCAATGACTTCAAACCAGCTGGTCTATAAAAATGTTTTAAAACACGGAAGTAACCCGTTTAACTTTGCGACAGTGCGGCGTGGCCTGTGGAAAGTTATGGGTTTAGCGCCCCCAAGTGGCCAAAAGTTACATGGTATGCCTTTAATTGTAGAGTAGTAGTGAAATGCCCAAAATTGTAACCAAGGCTAAGATAACAATTATTTACTTTTGGGATTACAAACCAAAACCAAGCGTGGCTCAGGTAGATTTATTATTAGATATTTTTGCACTTAATCAATTATAGTCACTGAAAAATGTGCTCTAGCAAACAGTAGTAGGCTGTTAAAGAGTCAAATACAAAACAGACTTGAAGAGTTTTATATTTTTCTTAAGAGCTGCCTGTTAATGCTTCTCTACTCCGATTCAGAGGCCATTAGATCTGCAACACGAACTCTGCAAGGCAGCACGGGGACTTTTTGGGATGTTATAAAAAAAAAAAAGAAGAAAAGAAAATCAAATGGTGCAAATAAAATGTTCTCCCAAGAGAAGAAGAGACAAAAGCAGAGGGGAGAGATCTACTTGGACAGAGTCATAGGAGCTATTTTATGGGAGTCATTATTCCTCTGATGAGAGATGTCAGGCCTGTTTACTTCCTCATCCCATCTTCATTTTCATTAGCCCGTACATGGCTGTTGATCCATGCTATAATTTTAATTAAAACTCATAAGTAAGCAACGCTAAGTCAGTTATTAATATATTTTTTTCATCTTTGCTTTTTAGAATGGTGAGCCTGCAGAGGCAAAGCGCCTCTTCGCGGTGGGGAGTCATGATTAACTGGAGAAAACAAATAACAGAGCTCCACATTCAGGTCGGGACTGAGTGCAGCTCACCTTGAGCAATGAAAAGAAAAATGCATATGTGCTTATATTTCAGACCATCAGTGACTAGAAATGTTAAGAGGTTGAAGTAAAAAATATATCAAAATCTCCATGCATGAAAATTTAAACACTGTTTCTGCAAAAGCTTGAACTGGACTGAGTGAGGAGCTTCTGGGGCTTAAGTGATATTTTATAGATCGACATTAAGAACCAGACATCTGTAAACCCAGCTTAGCCATGCTCATGCCTCTCATGTTCAGTGGAAGCACTTGCTAAGTGCAACACGAGGGGCATTCAGCAAGGCAACAGGAAAAAGCTCCACTCAGGGGACCTTGCATAATTCCCTTGTATAATTTTGCTGTTAAAATCATCCTGCATCATCTTAATGTAGTGTAATTAACGAGGACAACTTTGCTCTGATTAATTGAAAATCTGCGAAGTCAGTCTCCCGATGGAAGCAGAGCGTCGTAAGTGCTTTCAACATTTCTTTATCCTCTATAAACTCAGCTAAAAAGCTCCTGCAGTAAACAGAGAGAAATCTGTATTTGTCACTACCTGAGCAACTTATTCTCTGAGGGATTCTCCAAATCCAATTTGAGATGGCATCGCCTGCCTTGGGCTGACTTGGGTTAGGTCGTAGCTCACATTTTGACTGCTCAAAGAACAGGAGGAGCAAGTCCGATCCGGTGAGGGACGATGAAAGGCTGGATAAAAATAAATATTAGAGACACCACATGGGATAAATCAAAACCTTGTGACTCCTGTCAGGAATGATCCTCGGATGGCCACACATCAGTTTCTATCCTTTTTTTCTTTCGCAGTCTCAAACAGTTCAGTATGCTCTCTTTCCCTCCATTTATTTTTCTAACAGGCAGCTGAGCCGACAGCTTTGGTGATGAATGATGAATGGCTATCAATACTTCTTTTGAGACTGGCAAAACAAGTGGGCTGAAAAAGGAAAAAAAAAAAGCAGACCGCCTCTTCATTTCACTGCATTCTAAAACTAATGATCCATTTTTCATGTTTTCACTAGGGATGTACGATATGGAATATCCGATATGCTGATATCTTAAAACTCATGTGGCTGATAACTGATGTCAATACTGATATTAAAGCTTAAAAAATAAGCAGTCATTTCAAATAGCAGCTTTATTATCTGTTTTTGACACTTTGAAAAGTAGGGGTGGGAAAAATTATCGATACACTGAAATATTGCAATATTTTCAGAAGCCGATATCAAATCGATAAAAAAAACGTGGTCAATTTATTTTACCTACAAAATCTTGTGAGATTTCATCGTTCTGTTACAAAATCTCACAATATTTCGTGAATTCTCATAAGATTTCGAGCAATGAAATATAATGAGATTTCATACGTAAAATAAATCGATACTGCGTTTTTAAATGTCAATATATATCAGAATTTAAAAATATTGTGAAATTTTTGTGAATTTTCACGAGATTTAGTAAGAGAACAATAAAATATTGCAAATTTCGTTAGTAAAATGGACCGATATTGCGTTTAAATTTCAATATGATTTCAGCATATGAAAATATAGTGATATTTCAGTGTATTGATATTTTTTCCCACCCATTGTCTGTAGAAGTTTGTAAAATCTGTAAAAAAAAACAAAAAAAAACAATATATGTATATTTGTTTAGACATTTGAAACAGCGGGCTGATTGGTTATATATCAGTTAAATATCGGTGGCGTGGCCAATGTCTGATACTTAGTTTTAAGGCCGATATTGGCCGATACTGACAGGGGGCCGATTATATCGTGCATCCCTAGTTTTCCCCATTTCTACTTAATGATATAAAAACTGACTCCATCTGAACTCTGTACTGTAGGTGTCACATCATAGTATATTTATTTTGTAAAATATGCAGGTGAAACCTGCTCTTTACCTCCATCACCTCTGGATGGAGGTCGTCCTGTCTTATTAACTCTCCCCTCAGTGGCTGGTCAGGACAGACCCGTATAGTGATGCAGGAGGCTGCTTCAGATTCCTCTCTGGCAGAGTGAACAAGTTTGGCTAGCACAAGCAGCTCCGCTCTGAGTCTGCCAGATGACTGTACAAACAAGAAAAACAACAAAGCAAATTATCACCAATTGCAACCTCTGCAGGGGGAACAAAGAAACAGCCCATTCGTTTTCTGTTGTGCACCATCAGATATTGCATTTGTCATGGGGGCCATAACTCTTTCAGGCCGGGCTCACAAACAACTGGACCGATGGTGCCGGCAGCTGAAAAAAGGAGCGAGCCAAGAATCCTTCTTCCTTTCATGGAATAATAATGGGGTGCACGCAGCAAGAACAGCAACAGCGTGCATGAAGATACGCTGCAATCAATGTACATCTAATAATTGCTTTATTTGCTTTATTGAGGTAAACTGTTTAGACACTTAAGCTAGCGTTTAGTTACCGGCCTGCTTATTTAATGCAGTTATGCTTGATGCAGATGGAGTCTTGCGTGCAAACCAGCTTATTCTCAAACTGGCATCATTAAACTACACAAGTCACACAGGCCTGCTTTGAATCGACTCCCACTTCACATGCTCTTTTGTTCTGACCTCTTTTGGTCAGACACACTCATCTCGTTCTCTCTCTCTCTTATGTGGTGTACACTAACTGGGATTTATCATGAAGTAAATGTAACAAAGCATTTTTTCAATATATTTGCTTAAAGGAACGGAACACCCTCAGAATGATGGTCCTTCGTTTTCCACTCACCCTCATGCTGAGAAAGACTCTGAAGCACTTTTTAATATCTCAAATGCACCCGAAGATCAGACAGGTTTTTGTTTTCTCCCAACTTTCATATAATGGAGTTCACGGGCGCCCGATCCAAAAAGGTCCATAAAAGTCCACAAAAACCTGTCAATATTCCTCCATACTGCTCATCCAATGTAATCCAAGTGTCCTAAGTGGGTAGTGGGGATGTAACGATTACCGGTAAAAAGATTAAATGTGATAAAATTCCCAACAATCAGTAATACCGTTTCAAATTTTAATTATCGTTAAAACCGTTACTGATTCCTGCACTTTGAAAAACTTCCAGTGATGCTGCTCATTGTCTGGAAAAGCAGCAGCAGTCACAGTTTGCAATGTTTCATTATGAAAACATGGCGGAAGGCAACGAAGGCGCCCACATGGACAATACTCTTGAGATTTTTCCCCCATTTAAAAGGACAAAGTAGACATTTAGACCCATTTTGGATATTTTTGAAGATGCTGGGGGGTACAGTATTTCTATAATGTCGCGTAAAAATGATAACCATGATCATTTTGGTCACAATAATCGTGATATTACATTTTCATAACGTTACATCCCTAGTGGGTAGCATCCATAATTTACTCCAAACGACGTCATTTAGTGTATTTTAATCGCTGAAACAGTACGACATCTAGCTGCCGGGAAGCGCACCCTCACGAGGTCACGACACTACGGAAGCCGCGGCGTTCAGCGCCTACTCTGCCGATAATGAAAGTGTAGAAGAAGAAATTTGCTGTTTACATTGTGCTAAGAGCGAACGAGCTGCGTACAAACACAAGAGGGGTCGGATGTTGATTTAAAACAAAGAAAGAAAGAAAAAAACAATGCGCGATCTCGTCTGCCGCGGCTTCCGCAGTGTTGTGAACACGCAGGGTCGTGCTTCACAGCAGCTACATGTAGTACTGTTTAAGCTATAAACATATACTAAATGATGTCGTTTGGAGTAAATTCTGGACGCTACCCACTCAGGACACTTGGATTACATTGGACGAGCAGTATGGAGGAATATTAAGTAATATTGAGTAATTTCATGGACCTTCTAGGTTCAGTCGCCGGTGAACTCCCTTATATGAAAGTTGGGGGAAAACGAAAACCTGTCGGATCTCAATGTGCATTTGAGATATTAAAAAAGTGCTCCAGAGTCTTGCTCAGCATGAGAGTGAGTAGAAAATGAAGGAACATCATTCTGTGGGTGTACTATTCCTTTAAATGTTGGCACATGTACACACCAGATTGGAATGAATTATTTCCCATGTCAACAGTTGTCCTGAATCTTATTTCAGAATGATTTAAATCTGAAAGGGGGAAACTCTCCATGTAAACGTGGCTAATGAACTCAAAAACTCAGTCTGGAAGAATGCTGCACCCTCCAAGTCCCCAGTCGGACCGAGTCTAGTGGACTATCCTGGTGTAAATGTTCCCGAATAGTTTCAGCTTTTTCATGTTTGCCATACTTGATGATGAGATGTTGGTTTCATTTGACACAGTTACAGTTAATTCCTGTTAAAAATGTCACTTTTGAAAACTTTATAAAACTTTATAAAACATTAGTCAGGGTGATAATAATGTTAAAATAGATTGTGACTAGCAACGCGTCTATCCCTCACATGCTCTGTATATTCATCTTGGCTAAATTCATTTAAGAAGTGAAACACTCCATTTAGCATTGTTGTGCACACTTCATTTTCCTCCTGATTGAGTTTGCATATTAGTGTTTTCCAACCTCGGCATGGCCCACTTGAGACGGAGGATGGCTGAACAAAATGCACAAAAAAACGTGATGCATGCTTCAGTCAGTCAAACCGCTTGGGATGAAATCAAACTTCAGCTCACTGTTAATGAAAAGAAGGTCTGAATAAGATGTTGATGAAAGAGAAGAGTTGGAATCAAACATGAAGCACCTTCTGATAACATTAGTACTGAAGTGGAGCTGGATGAAGCAGCTCATGTTTCATCTCTCCTCCGTGATGCAGATGTATGGGGATGCTGGTCGGGACTCGTCTGTCTCCCTGCGTGCCATGAAGTGAGCAGACAGTGCAGCCCAACGAAGAAGCCCCTGCTGTTACCTAACAGGCCCTCCAATCCTCAGATCCACTGCATTCAGCTGCTAGGTGTTAGCGAACGATAAGGCACTGCAGGCAGCAATCGCTTCTGCTACATCTCCTCTCTCCGCTGCTATTAGACAAGCCCAACTTCAGAACAAGACAAAACGGCATCTAAATTGGCATCTTTGAACTATTTTCTGGTGCAAAGCCTTGCAATGTTCCCATGCTTCTTAAATCTCTTTATCACGCTGTCCTGAGAGAGGATGTGATTTAGATTCCTCCAACTGAGCTGATGTGGGAGTCTGAAAGCTGGCTTAGAAAAGAAAGATGAGGAACAGCAAAATAAGACAAAGTTAAAGAGTAAAAAATGACAAGAAGATTAAATCATGGTACAACAGGAAGGTGCAAGGTGTGGATATGAAATCCCACATTATCACTGTGGGGTTTTTCCTTTCCTTTTCTTTTTTTCCTTTTGTTATAATTAGTTCTGGTATAATCAGCAGCCAGTCAGATCCTCTGGGACAAAACAATAAGAATTAAATAGCTGGAGTAACCATGGAGGATGAAAATGGAAATTAGAACTGACAAATCAACAGGCTCCTAGCATTCCCTTTTTACATTTGTTATTCTTAATTAACATTAAAACCCACAGAAACACCCTTAACTCTAGCAACAATAATCAGCACATCCGACTCAGTCGTAGAGAAACACACACACACACACACACACACACACACACACACTGCTTAAAACAGAGGAAAACGAGTGTTGACCCCAAATGAAGTAAAAAAAAACTCAAATGAAGTTGTCACCACTTGCACTAATACGGCATCGTGTTAAAAGTGTTTGCACGTGTGGACAAGTTTATATACACACGCAGTCTCAAAGAAGTCCACCGATTTAAGACTATTTAAACAATGTATGTTAGCATGTCAAGTCTCCATTCCTCTCTGGCATCCCGATCGCAGCTGCATGGAGCATATAATTAGGTTGTAATTAGATGAGAGCACGCCATAGGACGCCGTGAAGAGTTAAAGATGGTGTGTCGCCCCTGGAAATGGGTTGTGATAGAGAGCACGGCGCTGTAGCTATTCTGCATGATTGCTAATAAGGATAGTCGTACTTAACATACTAAAAATACACACAGATAAATATGCATACATGTATGCATGCACACGCATGCACAGATCCTTCCGTTTGAAGGCAGATCGAGGAGCTCTGCTTGACATCTCTCTACATTTGGCTCCACACTCAGCCCTGAGGGAAGTGGTGCCGCGCCAGGCTGCACACTTCTAAAATATTAAGGCTTGAACTCATTGTTTGTTGCTAATTTGAGAAAGTGCTGAAAGAAAGGAACACAAAGAATTATGCTCCCCTCATGTAAACTTCTGCCCCTTTCATCTGCGGTCATCCTAAATATTGTTGCTGGGCCCATATTAAACAAACAAAACCTCATGACATCACCTCAGTGTTTGATTAAACATGACCACAGACATATTTACATATTCCCAGATGCACGATGTCTCGGCCTAAGTGTCACTGAAAGGCCAGAACTTCAATCTGTGCACCAGAATGTAGGCTGCAGATGCACTCTTTAATTAAAAATGTCTGATATGGTGAAGCCTGAGGGAACTGTTCTGGTAGTTCTGCCAGATTGCCTTCTCTTGAATTAATAGATAATTGTTAATGAATTTATGTTGTTCATTTCATATCTGCAAGATTGCAAAAATAGTAAGTTGTAGAGTTAAAGTAATTTCCCTGAACTTTTCTTTTCTATATTGTACAGTTGTGTGAAAAAAGTGTTTGCCTCCTTCCTGACTTCTTACTTTGTCACACTTATATGTTTCAGATCATCAAACAAATCAAAATGTGAGACAAAGATAACACAAGTAAACAGAAAATAGTTTTTAAATGAAGATTTTTATTAGTAAGGGGGGGAAAATCCAAACATCCATGGCCCTGTGTGAAAAAGTGAACATCCAAAGAACTGCAGGCCTCAATTAAGGTCAGTGTTCATGACTCCACCATCAGAAAGAGACTGGGGGGCAAAAATGGCTGCATGGCAGAGTTCCAAGACCAAAACCACTGCTGAGCAAAAAGAACATAAAGGCTCGTCTCAGTTTAGCCAGAAAGCATCTTGATGATCCCCAAGACTTTTGGGAAAATACTCTGTGGACTGACGAGACAAAAGTGGAACTTTCTGGAAGGTGTAGGTCCCATTACATCTGGCGTAAAAGTAACACGGCATTTCAGAAAAGGAACATCATAGCAACAGTAAAACATGGTGGTGGTAGTGTGATGGTCTGGGGCTGTTTTGCTGCTTCAGGACCTGGAAGACTTGCTGTGGTAAATGGAACCATGAATTCTGCTTCTACCAAAAAATCCTGAAGGAGAATGTCCGGCCATCTGTTGGTGACCTCAAGCTGAAGCGCACTTGGGTTCTGCAGCAGAACAATGATCCAGAACACACCAGCAAGTCCACTTCTGAATGGCTTAAGAACAACAAAATGAAGACTTTGGAGTGGCCTAGTCAAAGTCCCCACCTGAATCCCATTGAGATGCTGTGGCATGACTTTGAAAAGGTGGTTCATGCTGGAAAAGCCTCCAATGTGGCTGAATTACAACAATTCTGCAAAGATGAGTGGAACAAAATTCCTCCACAGCGCTGAAGAAGACTCACTGCCAGTTATCACAAACGCTTGATGCAGTTGTTGCTGCTAAGGTGGAACAACCAGTTATTAGGTTTAGGGGAAGATCACTTTTTCACACAGGGACATGGAGGTTTGGATCTTTTCCCCCCTTAGAAATAAAAATCATTATTTATCACTGCATTTTGTGTTTAATTGTGTTACCTTTGTCTCACATTTAAGTTTGTTTGATGATCTGAAACATTTAAGTGTGAGAAACATACAAAAAATAAAAAATCAGGAAGGAAGCAAACACTTTTTCACACAATTGTAGATGTACTCATCTCTGCACTACCTGCCTGCATGGCCTTTAATAATTGATGACTCTGTCTCTGCATAGAAACATTACACTGCAGGATAGCTACTACACATTACAGAAACCTGATGCTTGCCAAGTTTTTTGGCTTTTTAAACATGTTAATCATAATATCTCATTTTTCTGGAGCTGGGATGAGGAGAGGTTCAGAAAGCTGATAGCTCACTGTTTTGTTTATTTACTTGGGGATGAGGACATAAAAGGTGATTTATATTCCGGACAGGGATAAGGTAAAGCTTCTTAGTAGCCCCCTGCTCTCTCAGTGAGAAATAACCAGAGGCTGGATGTGAAGCGCTCCCTCCTTGTGCAAAAAATGTTGAGTGCTTGGGAAACTCACTGATCTGTGAAGATCCACTCTCAGGAGGAATGATCAATACACTCCCCCATCTCACTATTTTCTCTCCAAAGCTCAAAGAAATCACTATCAGCTGCACCGACACGGAGGAGGTGTGAAGCAGAGGCGTAGAACAGTGGGTGGTGAAGGTGGTCAATTCAATTATCCCTCTGTCAGAGCACATTTTCAGTTTGAGACAGTCTGCAAAACGTCTAAGAAAGAGGAATACCAAATACATGGATCCACTTCTGATCAGCCTCAGTCCCCGCTGAAGCAACATCGACCTCATCAAAGCCCATTTGGAGGAATTTTGCACAAGAAATAAACAGTAATATTTAGAATACAACAGGTTTGATCAACGTTCGGAAGACTGTTAACCCCTCAAGTCCGATGGGCCCCTTACATGTAGCCTATGATCATCACATATCAAACAATAATAAAACAGAGCACTGCTGCGTATTAGTAAAAGTGATTGATGAGCCAGTAGACAATTTAAAAAGTGAAGGAATGCAGAGATGATTGGCGGATGTTTTTTTCCGCCCGTTACTTTCACAGCTGATGTAGAATCATATTTATATATTTAAAGCTTTTAATTAATCATAGCGTATGGGGTAGTGAACCCAATTTTACCAAATATTGCAAAAGTTGTTGAAACATCTTCTATAACGCCTTTAATGTTATTTAGCTGCTTTGCTTATTCAGAAGTGTTCCTCCATTCACCATGTGCCTTTTATGCTATTAAGCTAGCTGACCTGCTACATGCCAGTTACTAGGGCTGCACGATTCTGGTAAAAATGTGAATCGTGATTTTTTTGCTTAAAATTAAGATCACGATTCTCTGAAACGATTTTTTTTCCCCAAAAGTATTTATTGCACAAATAAACTTTAACAAAACAAACAAGACAACCCATTCAAAAGGTAATTCAAAATAAAGCATGTGTTTGCACAAGAGCTTTGTTGGAGCATTTCTTTGGCAGATGCATAGTTGTAATTCTTTAACATTGGTTAGGGGGTGGGAGGCAACGGCAGTGTTGCATTCGAGGGCGCTTGAAAAAATCTGGGAAAAATGGAAACTTATTTGTGATAAGCTCATGATTAAAAATGTTTCAGAATTGTTGTGGGTAGAATTGAGATTGCATGTATGTGTGAATTGAGATCACGATTTTTTAACGATTAATTGTGCAGCCCTACCAGTTACTGTAACTGTTAGCCTTGAACACATATACATGTTTAGTCCTAACTGTAAGGGATTTATTAGTAATAATTAATACCTTGGATGTGTTTATTTGCTGAACGAATGTTCCTCATGGCTTCTTTGTATTTCTGTGTTTACAGACCACACTCACTTCCATCCACATTCACCTTAACTAGCCTGGAATTCCTCACCTGTAAGCCTGTCGTTTGTTGCATTACAAACGCTGTTGCTGTTGTGATTAAGAGTGATTAGTAAAGACAGCTATCCATGCAGTCAAGTCCTGTGTGTTCTGACCGACACCCCATGGTGAACATAAAAACCTCCTTACCAACGCCTAAACAGTCTTACATCAACATCACCCTGATAGGACACATTTCTGGAATTGGTCCATATAACTCCGTACAAATGACCCGAGTGTTTGGTAAAAATTACAAGTAAGGATCTCAATGAGTTCTCGAATGTTTTGAAAGTTGATCCGGATCCAGAGAAAATTCTGGGTACTATGATCCAGAACACACAGAAGCACTCCAAGTGCTTTTCTAGTATTTAGAATAAAACAGGTTTGATCCATGTTTGGAGGACTGTTAAAGATCAGCAATCGTAGCTTCTTTAAGAGTTGCATAAATCTCCTTGATTGAAGGCATCATCTTTTAAATACATCCATCTTTCATCACTGTCTATTGTGTGTGTGTGTGTGTGTGTGTGAGTCCCTGAGTGACATGGAGGGCTGTGCTATGTGATAACATTTAGTGAAGCAGGAACGGTATGTTTGCTAAAACCACAGGGTGAGTAAGTCAGATGGAAAGAAGTTTGGTCCGGTGACATGACCTCGACTCTGTGTCTCTGTTAGGAAATGTCAGGGGAAAGCTGAGACGTACAGTAACCAGACTTTAGGCATTGATTATCAAATATGAAACACTAGCAATGTAATACAGCAGCAGGACAGGCATTACCAGCGGCTCCGGGGGAGCAGTCAATCACGAACCGCAGCTTTTTCTGACAATCCACAAAATTAAAAAGACATTTTTTCATATCATTCAGTTGCTTTCACCAAACTGTGAATATTACTCGCAAATGCAGGTTAATTAAGGACTTCAAACATGGCACCGTCATTTTTCTTTCACTGTCATGCCTTTTCATTTAGATGATTTTATAATTTCCTCAAACGCTCTTCGACTGATACTTGACAGCCAGAGCAGGCTGTAAATGACAGGTGAAAGCTTAATTGCTCCAAAAAAGATGAGCATTTTAAATGTTTTTGTCAGTATTTTTACAACGAACATGAATAAAAGCGACTATAATAATAGTTCAGTCCAAATCATCCTGTAAGATATTTAAATGGTAGGACAGGTTTACCCTGAGCCAGGTGGGTTCATGAAGCTAATTTCTTTATGGTATTTACAGCTCTTGGAGATAAAGACAGTAGAAGCTGCAGCGCACATAAACAGCAAATTCCCCCAGTTTTAATGTCAGGATCAATATTAATATCACTCTAACGTCTACATGGGAAGATAAAGATAAAATAACTCTGGACTGATACAGCTTTTCAATTGCTGAAAATGATTTTTTAAGGAGCAGGGTGGACGGTCTATGAATGCTGATATTTCTCTCTACTTTCTTCTAATCTCATCCCGCCCTCGGTCAATATTCCTCCATACTGCTCGTCCAATGTAATCCAAGTGTCCTGAGTGGGTAGCGTCCAGAATTTACTCAAAACGACATCATTTATTATATTTTTATAGCTGTAACAGTGGTACGTCACACTTCAGTTCACACAGTTCCTGACACTACGGAAGACGCAACAGACGAGATCGCGCGTTCTTTCTTCATTTTAAATCAACATCCAACCCCTCTTGTGTTTGTCTGCAGCTCCGTCGCTCTCAGCACAATGTTATCAGCAAATTTCTTCTACAGTTGCATTATCGGCAAATTAGGCGCTGAACACCGCAGCTTCCGTAGTGTCGTGAACTCGCATTGGTGCGCTTCGCTAAAAAGTAAGACGTAGTACTGTTTAAGCTATAAAAATATACTAAATGAAGCCATTTGGAGTAAATTATGGACGCTACCCACTAAGGACACTTGGATTACATTGGACGAGTAGTACGTTGGAATATTCACAGGTTTTTGACGACTTTTATGGACCTTTTTGTGTTGAGCTCCCATGAACTCCATTATATGAAAGTTGGAGGAAAACAAAAATCCCCCCGAATTCCTTTAAAAGCTTTTTTTTAAATTTAAAAAAATATCAAGTTTTAGTTTGATATTGGAGTTTTGTAGCACCTGACTGTGCTGTATAATGATATATCTATCAATGAATGTCAAAAACAAAACATATTCATTTATTCATTCAACAACCTTCATTTAATGCAAATATTTTAAATAAACAAAGAAAAAAAAGTCCAGTTGGAGCGGCTGATATGGGCTCATCACAGACAGCCTAAATATTTACTGCAAGTGCCATCAAATTCATAAAAATGAATCCTGACCCAAAGAACAGAAATGGATATTTAAACTTTCCAAACGTGGACATATGAGCCGTCTCATTAAAGAATGTCAACATGAAATAAGAAACAAGGATGTTTCTGCTGGAAAACAGCGACTGCGTGAATCAGGACTACAAGGAGAACACGTTTTTCAGCTGTTGCAAAATACATTTAAAAAATACAAGCGGCTGCACATCTGGCGGTCGGTGAAAGTGTGGAGGAGATATCCTGGACTGATATCAGACTTCCTATTATGTATAATCACTCAGTGAGAAACTGACTAACAAGCGTGAGTGGAAAAGTCACCCAGAGGTGAATTTGATAATAACTGTAACAAATATGTTGCCAATGTTTGTTGACTCTAATTGGGAGGTGCTCCGTCACAGTAAAGTCAGCAGTATTTAAACAATAATGCAGAGCACATCAGAGACCATGAGATTTACAGAACGGATGACAGCTAATAGATCTGCTCTAAACACCGTTTCCCAATGGCTCCTCACGTAAGCGCTTTGCTTCCCCCCCACATTCATACTGTAAACACCTGTCTGTTCTCCAGCCCCGTCTCCCTCCATGCAGGGACGGATCCTCATCAGAGCCGGCTGCATCCCTACAGTAGCTATCAGCTCTGGATACGTCTCATATTCCATTCAGACTCTGAGTAAAGCCGAGCTTCAGATGGCTGTTAGAGTCAACAACAACAACAACAACAACTGACATTCAGGGTGGATCTCTAAGAACACTGACGATAAATTATTCAACTGTTTAATGCACATAATTCAGAGTTGTGTCTGGTTTTGCACGGCTGAGCATAATGTGAAAATATACTAAATATCTTTCCTCCCAAACTTCTGAGCGGTAGTGTACAGAGAATATTGATTAAATAGGCAATTACTTTCCTTGATGGAATGTTTGGCCAATGAAATGTAAGAAATAAGTAAGAGAGTTCATCAAAATATTTCCTAGCATGAATACAAAGTTACACGTTAGGACTGTTGATTACCCTTACATAATCTGCTTACTAATTTAAAGGGAAGATGCTGCTTTATAGCACATCTGCTCAGCTGTGGTAAAAACTCTGCAACGTGTGCTGCAAACAGGGTGGAGAGGCTTTTCTATTATGCAACAATTAAAAGCTGGAACCGTTACCATGAAGATATACGAGTATAACATCACTAAATCTCTCCATACAACTCTTTTCAAAAGTATATATACAGTTATATATATATATATATATATATATATATATATTAGAGATGCACAATATTAGCAACCTGGTCTCGATATCGGCCAATGTAGATATTGGCCCGATATTGACCAATTTTTTTTTTTTTATCTTCTACAAATGCCAGATTTAGCAAAAAAGGCTAGTTTTTATCCGTGTCCCTAGCCAGATCTTAAAAGGCTTCCTGAAATGAGGAAATACAAAAATATCAAATTGTTAGTAAAACAGTTATCAATATCATTAACCATTAAAAAAAAAAAATATATATATATATATATATATATATATATATATATATACACACACATATATTTATATATACATATACATATATAAAAGTATATATATAGATATATATATATATTAGAGATGCACAATATTGGAAATTTGGCGGATATCCAAGATGCCAATATTTCAAAACTGATGTGGCCGATAACCGATACTGATATTAAAGCTGAAAAATAAATTATGTAATATTCATTCCTTGTGCAAAGTTAGAGAATTACTTCAACTTGTGTTATGTATAACAAGTCAAACTTAATGACAGTTGTTCAAACAAAACTAATAGGATATGTACATCATATTTTAGAATCCTGAATTTTCTTCTCCCTGAGAAATAAGAAAAAAAATACCCCAAGCAGGGGATATTTGGTTATTTACACAAATGCGCGTGTATAAACTCTGTTCACTCAGAACATCCTAAAAGAAACTGTCTTTAGGAGTTTGAAAGTCTGTAAAAAAGAAGTTTTTGAAGAAGAAGTTTTTTTTTTTTTTTTTTAAACTTTAGAAACAGTGGGCTGATCGGTCAAATATCAGTTAAATATCGGTGGGATGACCGATGTCTGATAGTTAGTTTTAGGGCCGATATAGGCTGATACTGATAGGGGGCCAATTATATTGTGAATCCCTAATATACATACATATATATATATATATATATATATATATATAAATATGAAGAGTTCTTTTCCAAAAACAGTTAACCACCATTTAGAATAAACTGAGTTAACTGCTTTTCGTCGCTGTCAGGTACAAACCTCCTATCTCCATTTAACATCATTAAAACCCTCTACTTCATGTGAGTGTAATTTGGTGAAAATATTCAAAAAGTAAATGAAGAGTTTATTTGCAGCAGCAGATAACCACCATTTAAAACAAAACTGAGTTAACTGTTTTTGGAAAAGAACTCTTCATATATATATATATATATATATATATATATATATATATATATATATATGTAATACAACTGGATTAACATTCCTAACATCCCTTAAATGCTTTAATCAACCTTTTTAAATGTATTTGTGAGTGTTGGTTTTGTTAGATCGTGTAGTAATTCAGGTTTTTACATTAACTTTAACAGAACTGGCTCTGAAAAAGCATAATATGAACTTCTACCAACACAGCATTGTTGAAAGAAACACAACAAAGCAACCTCGCTGCAAACAAACATACTCCAAGGAACTGCTCTGGTGGTGAGAGAGACACTGCTGAGGAAATCAGAAAAAAAGACTGGGGACAAACACAACACGAGTCACAGAGCAAGGAAACAAACAGGTTTTTCTCTCCTCAGCTCGGTATTTGGGCTTGGAGCAGCAGATGAACTCAGCACAGAAAGGAGAGATGGAAATCCAAGAGAAGACAAAGTTTCCTGGCTGCAAACCGTGTTCTCCTCGCTAATCACTAAGCAGGAAACAAAAAGATCCCATCTGCAGCCGCAAGCAGCAGCTAATTGAAGAAACAAACCATTCTTCTCAGTCCACACATGATGAAATTTGCCACCTGAAATTGTTTTTTGACTGCCTTGACCTCTCTCATTCTTCATTTCCAGAGTAATAGAAGCGTCTGCAGAGGGGAGATTGTGCAAAGATGTAGATAATAATGGAGGGTTTACCAGAACTGCAAAGCTTGGTTCCGCAACAGCATGTAGTCACTGAAGCTGATAATCAAGTCACAGCGCATGCTGGGCAGCAAAGAAATAACAATTTGCTCTTCGGGATATTAAAGCTCAACCATTCCAGGAGGATGTAACTTATTATATACAACTGCTACGAAGGCATTTTTACATTCCTTACAAGGACAATGTAAAAGCTGAGCACACCTTTGTCTTGATTATACTTAGATTTGTTAGTCGCTCAGCTTTATTTTTGCTTTGTTGCACTTAGAAGAAGCAAAACATCCTCTGAAAGCTGATGAACAAAACCAAATCTCATGAGAAGTGGGATGAAATTGAGTCAGCCTGCATTCCCTCATAAATCAAAGCACATCACAGTCATTCACAGCCACTGCAGCAACAGGTGGGTGGCTCCGCCTTCCTCGCTCTTCCCTTCTCTCACGCTTTAGTGTGCAAACATCTTTCCTCAGAGCAGGCTTGTTTACCAGGAAGACTTTCTGGATTACACACTTATTTAAACCAGACCTGTGCAGCGCGTCTCTCAAGTAGGTCGGATCAGACGGATCCAGACACAACGAGCATTTAGAAAGCCCTTCTCACTGAAGCCAAAGGCGATAAACATCCTGCTCTTGTGCACTTTCCTCGTCTTCGCTGAGGTGACGGGAACGTCTCCAGGAGGAAGTCTATCTGTCTGTACACCTGTCAAACCTGGGCAGCGACATCAGAGGTGTTGAATCTGATCATTTGCTGTGTGGCTCCCCACCGTTGTGCCGCGCTTCAAGCAAGCCCATCTGCTTTGTCCTCTAATGCTCCTTCATCCGTGGAATTTAGGCCAGATAATGGTAGAGTGACAAGTCTGCGAGACTCCGGGCGTACCGCGCAGGTGGTGCTTCTAAAGACTCTGCAGTTTTGTCACCGTGTCACCAGTGGACGGCTGCCAACGGATAGCAGGCCTATCTCGTTTAGACAGGAACAAATGAGGTGGAGGATGGAGCTAAATCTGATCCAGCCCATCATGACTTATCATCGAGTCCAGAAGCCATTTCAAAGTGAGATCTTCTTCTGTGGCAATTTTTCTACCTTACGTTCAAATGTTTTAATTTCCACTGGAAAAAAAGAGACTCCTTCAAACAAAGCTTTGGTTTAGACTCTACCGAGGAGGAGGAGGAGGAGGAGGAGGAGGAGGAGGGTATTATTAGTTCAGCTGCTGGTCAGAGTAATTTGTCCCTTTACCTTTATGTGCACTGCATGAAAAAGCTTGTTCAGGAGGACTGTGTTTCAAAAGCCACAACACTGACTCATACTTGCTTTGCCGCTGCTTTTTCCAGAACAGGAAACTTCCTGAGTGAAAAACAAAACAGTGGGTGAGAACGTTATTTTGCTGCAGTAAATAATCTCATGGCAATGCCTGTAAAGAGCACACCCCCTTGGACACTTTTCATGTGCCATGCTGGACGACGCATTGACGTATTTACAGATGCAGCCATGAAAAGTTCCCCTTTCTGCCGACCGCCAGCGGCTTGTCTGCTAATTCCATCGCACAGAGAAACGGCCGCGTTCCCAGGGGGAATGATTGCAGAGCTTAGATGAACGCCCGGAACGAGGGCAATTCCACGCGCCAAGTTTGGACAACGTGCATGATAACGTATACGCGGGTGAAATCGTTCAGCCAGTGATAGTGCAGTAATAGTGCACTATTACCGCGCCACGTCTGGCAGAAAAAGGTGGAACATTTTTTCATGCCTGCATCTGTACGTGCATCGATTCGTCGTGAATGACGTCATAACGCCGCCGTCCTTCGATGGAAGGTACGGCACCTCTAGCAGCAGCGGCTCGGAGCAGAGGTCGCTATCAGCTCTTCACGTGAACACGTGCAACGCTGACGTGTACGCTCCCGGCAGAATGCCGCTGCGAGTTCATGACCGCGGTCGGAACGAAACTGCAGCGTGGCCGGTGCGCTGTCTAAATGTGTTACCTTGTCAAACGTGGTGCACACAGGCCTGTTGTGAATGTGATGCAGCCATAAGGCTGCAGAGATACCATAAACTTCATAAATAAGAAGTATTCTTTAGTGAATTCAGGTCATCACTGAATCTAGCAACCTACAATCTAAAAATCTGCTTTCTTCAAAGACAAAATGCTGAATTTGTTTTTTCTTTAATGGCATGAGCAACAATTTAGTTGTTTAGAAAATTAACATCAATTTCACAGATTAAAGGTGTTATAGATGTTTCTTTCAACAATTTTTGGAATATTTGATAAAATTGGGTTCACTACCCCATACGCAATGAGAGTGATTGATTGGCGAGTGTAATGCTGCGCACTTTTGTCTGACGTTTACAGCAGGTAGCTAGCAATCATTCTCCTATTAGTTAGCAACATTCAGACAACGACATCTGTTACTACGTTTGAAACATGATGGAGAATCTGTAGCTGCTGTCTGCTAAACACCGCAGTGGCTCGTGCACGTTATTCTGTGGCCGAAGGAGGGAGCTGTGAATCTGGCAGGTTGGTCTTGCACATGTGCTTTATTCAAAAACTTGCTAACAGTCTCTGCTTTCTGAAATGCAGAAAGCATCTTCGATAGCACCTTTAACTCACATGTGTTTGACAGTGGCTGTTCTAATTTGCAGTGGTTCTCAAATTGCAGTAATTATGGTTCATCATCCAGAAATCTCCTTGCATTTTGTTTTTGCTCCATCATGATTTATTCTGTGGTTCGTGCATTTTACTTTAGTACTTTGTATTTTATGTGTGAAGAAAGAGAGAGACAATATTACTGGATTATATTTTATGTTGAAGGTACATTACATTAGCTTTTTAAACAGATATGTCTTATAGTTATTATTTTTAGAGATTTGATGCTGCCACATTACTTTCTCATATATTTCTCAATATTTGCATTGTTCTTTTAAAAAGCATCTTACAAACTTTATTTTTGTTTGTTTTAACATAAAAAAGATCCATTATGCTGCTTTTTTGTGTCTTTCATTTTAAGAAAAGGTTGACATTGAATGATTCCTTTTACTGCATTTACACAGCATGACTTTGCATGCAATAACTGACCATTTTATGAGAACACGTTTGGATAAATACCGGTAACAAAATGCTTTGTTGAAATCACACTAAACAATTTTATCTGCTTTTAGACCAAGTGCAGTGCCAGTCCCCTTCTACAACTGCCAGCTTTAATTACATATTGTAATATTTGTTAAAGTCCCGGAGAGAATGGCAGAATGTCAGCTTATGTTACCTGGGAGACAAAGGGGAAATAAATTAGTAACCGCTACAAGGAAAGAAAATTCAACCCTGGCTGCATCTTCTTGAGATACATCAACTTGATAGTATGTGGTGAAAATTTAAAACCGTAACAAATGGTCCTTACATATTAAAAGATTACAGTCAGACCTGCTTTAGTCCACTGAGACTTAATCTCATCTAATTTATTCATGCAACTCATTACTGTGCTTAGAATACAAGAGTTAAGAGAATGTCTATATGTTTCAGAGCCACAACTGCATCATGCCCTCTGAGCCTTAACAGGAACAGGCTACATTACCAGTGAAGTTGAAACAAAGGCTTTAATTGTATAATATGCCGAACACAGTGGAAATGCCTCAAGAGAGGCCTGTTTCCCATCTACTGCATTTTACACATTTCTCTGCAAACTTCCATGCAAAACGAGGAATGAAAAGCAAGTGAGATCAGATTGATGATAACAACTGGCTTCATGCTGTGTCAGTTATGTTGGTGAGAGCTCTCCATGAAAAAAATCATTAGTTGGGAACCTTTTTCAAGTCAAAGAATAATAACAAACGCAGCATTGAGAAGTACACGAATTCAAAGACCTTGACTGCATATTTAGCACACTGAAAGTCAACGGTGGGATGCATAATGCAGAACACGTTGTCAGTAAAATGCAACAACGTACTTCTACTCCCCTGCAACAGCTTCATGCTCACCAGTTTGCAAACACCAGGACACCGAATCTCCGAGGACACAGCAGCCTGCTTCGGTGATGGACTCCGATGTAATGAGAGTGTGGATCCCTGCAGATGCACTCTCCATCTCTCTGTTACCAGCCCTGATGCAGAGTGAAGCCCTTTCAAAGTATATTGATGTTTTGTTTTTCTCTCTTACCAGAGCATATCTTCTGCAAATAAATGTGTCAGTGAATGAAGTTATGCCTGTCTCGTAGATGAAAATGGAAAGTGATCACTGAGGAATTCTGGGGGTTATAAAGCTGACCACCCATCACAGTAAATATGAAAAAGTACTGCAAATAAACCGTGCTAAGAAGCCAGACGGTGTACCCCCACATAAGATGTGATGGGCTTTGAGTTCTCACATAATAATGACCACAAAATTCTAATTATTAATACACAAAAAGTTTGCTTTATTTGCATCTTTCACATAAAAACTTCCTGGAGAAAAGTGCTCTCCCTGCAGACAGCTGTTAGACAATTCTCTGATTAAAAGTAGAAAGGCTACCGAAGAAATCAATTCATCTTACTAAAACCACAACTGCAAAATAATTAGCAACCAAGTGAAAGCATGCTAAAGGACAGTCATTTTTCTCATCGTGCCTCAAGCGCAAAGTAGACACTTCAGGGAAAAACGACTTGTAGAGGAGAAAGACTTAAAGACTAAGAAATGTTTCTCTCTGAAGCAAACTGACAGATGTTTGGACAGTCTTGTTAAAACTAACAGAGGCAAGCAAACAGCCCTGGAGACATAACCTGCCACTGTTCTCGTTTTAATAACATCCACATGGACATTTCTAGCTTATCATAATCTGCATTTGCAACTCAATTACTCCACAACAAACTCGGAAATCAAAGTCCTTTGATTCGACTGCGTTTTGAAGAATCCACATGCTGAAGCAATCACATGTCATCAGAACTGCGACAGTGTGACTTGGCATTTATTCTAGAAGTTTCTGGAACTTCACTACACGCTAGGATGAAGTTGGTCATCAATGTAACAGTTATGAAGTTGGGTGGAGATGTGAAGACTGCAAAGGCAACATCATGTGATTCACATAACTGTAAGACTGAGACTGTTCAGTGGCTTCTTATTTTCAGCGAAGGGGGGGGGTTTCATCCCGGATGAGAGCGCTCTCATCAAGATAAAATAAAATTCATTACTTGGAATCCATTTTCACAGAAACACAGTAAACGTAACAGGGCAAATGCATCCAAACCATTCCGGGAACAAGTTAATCAAAGCCGTTGGAAGGATGACATAACACATTTTCTTTTCTTTCTAGAAGGAATAATTGGATAAAATAATAAGTCACATACTTTATGTATGATGGATGAGTTTGTTTGGGGACCATCAGGTCCAACAGCTCCTCTGTGGATTAAAACTGACACTTTTTACAGTTAAATAGGGCTGGGCATGACGAGTATGACGAGGGCGATATGATATTTACATAAACCGTTATATCACAGTATTAGTGCAAATGTTTTTGTTTCATTTTTTTCGTAATGACTCGGCTGCACCTCGACTAACCCACTTGGAGCCAAAATGATTTGGGGCCAATTCCAATTCCAAACCCTCAATATTAGTGACCCACAAAACCAAGTGTTAGGGGCTATTTTGTGAATCAGACATGGGACACCCCTTAAATGCAGATACGTCTTCAAACTGTGGGGGGCAGCACTACGCCAAAGCAGTGTTCGGTCTGTCAATTCAGAAGAAGAAGAAGAAGAAGCATTTACTTTATTTACACTTATTTTCACTGTTAACTCTGTCTGTTTAATCATCAGCCACTAACGCAGCTATCGTTGCTCCATCAGGTCCATGTTTCTGAAATTGTTGTGGACTATCTGTCAATTATTCTGTCAGTTATCAAACAAATATTCTTTTTAAATACCACCAGCATGGAAATATTCAGCTGTTACCGCATACCACGGCTTATTGAAAGGTAAACACCAGCTATAAGGACAGTTTCGTAGGTAACTGTGGTTCTGTGAATTCCTGGATGACTGCCAGTCAGCTGGCCGACACGTCACCTGATTGACGTAGTCATGACTCGACCTGCGAGGAGACATGTCCACTTTGTTCACTTCCACTGGCAGTCATGAAGGAATGAAACAGAACTATCGTTCCATAGCTCTGCAGCTACGGGAGATGACATCAGCCCAGTCGTCTTATACCGTTATCGGCACAAACACGTTATACAGGCTGATATCTTGATAAAACAATGACATTAACACCGAGAAAAATGACCATTTTGTAACGTTAACTAACACAAACGATAGCAGCATTGCCTGACTGCATCAGCCGCTACTGACAAAAGATCGTAAAATGAAAATAAATATTATGCAACAATGAGGTGACTAGTCCATAACATGGGCCTGAACTAAGATAATACAATGGTTTTCCTAATACTGTATTTATATCTCAATTAACAAAGAAAATACTTCAGATCTGTAGCTCGCCTTTTTTGCCGCTTGCATTCTGGCTAGCCCTTCCTCACAACGATGGTGTCGGAGAATCTCAATATTGAGGCTATTCAGCCCTCAAATTTGCCATTCTGAGAATCAGGACAGCATTTGCACGTCGCAGGAGTGCGCATTTTTGAGATTGAGGGTTAAGATTGAGGGTTAAGGCAGGAGTTGGAATTCACCCTTAAACAATAATACTCAGAAGTTATAGGATAATTGATATTGTGTGATTTTGATCAATTTTAATAAATTTATTGTTAACAAACATTGTAATAACTGCTGGTTGCGAAAGTCTGTGCTCAGGTTCATTGCCTTCATTTTCTGTTCGGTACGCGTCGCATCTGTCCAAGATTGACGCCCCCAAAGACAAACCCTTAAGACTGATATTAAGGTATAGTGATTAGTTCTAGAGCTTGCTCTGGTGGTGCCCTGTAATGTCTTACATTAACAGTTTTGTTGAATATTAATAATTGTGCATAGACACTTATTGATAAGGGCTAATAACAAGATGTACCCATTACATGTTATTCCTGCATTCCCCAACAAGCTCTTCACACGAGGCTTGGGAATCTTACAGAATAAAAATACATTAAAGAGAAAAAAAAATGACGGACACTCTGCTTTATGTGCACAGCACCGCCAATCAGGCTCAGGGGCTCAAAGCTGTTGAAAGAAAAAAGGAGGAAAAAACAACTTACAGTACTTATTTAGTCAGTTTAATCCCACTATTGGACTGCTTTTCTCCATGTACACCTGCATTTACCTTTCATCTGTTTTTCTAATGTTTATTCATGTGTCTTCATTTTCCCCTTTACCAGCTAAAAAATCCTGTTGCTGTTGTACAGTCGGGTCTTTGGATGTAGAATGAACGTACAGCATCACACCAGAAGAGCACACTTGAGAAGAGGAGGGATGTATACAGAAGTGAGTGACGTGTTGGAAACCGCAACGATGGGAGAAAGTGAAGATCTGAGCAGCTTTGACATGGGCCAAACTACGCTGGCTGGTGAGCTGGACCAGAGCAGCTCTGAAACAGCAGGTCTGGTATCACGTGCTCCGTATGCAGCGCTCAGATCTGAACAAAAGTGGCCCAAAGAGGGGGCAACTGCTGAAACGGCAAGCAACTCACAGATGGCAGAAGCTCGATGAAGCATGTGGGGAGGGAAGGCTGCCTGGATGGTGAGGTCCAGGTCCAAGTCAGAGTTAAAGCCACAAAATGCTGAAATCTTTTGGGGGGGGGGTTGTGAAGGAGAGGTGTCACACAGGGCCTCTCTGTTTGTTGTATGGGGGTCTGATAGGCTGCAAACTGGACGGCTCAAGATGGTCCCTGCATGCTGCCAAAAGTGCCAAGAATGGAGACGTGAGCAGAAGAGCTGCAGCCCAGAGTCGCGGTAGAACGTGGCTTAGCCTCAAGCATCATGTGGACAGTTGGCTGGATGGTGAGGGATCAGGGTGCATGATGGGAGGACGGACTTCCACAAAAGGCAGTCTGGTTCTCTGGGAGTCACTCTGACAACTACAGAGGTGTAAATCACTGGTTTGATCAAGATACCATATCATATCGATATGCTGGATAGCAATTTGATGCTTGCCGATATCTTACATTCAGTTACAATACAATTTAGATTAGATTTGATTCAGGATCCAACGATTGAAATGAAACGACATGGAACAATATTACAAGTAATAAACAAATTTATTGTTATTTTAACATAACTAGGTTACTTACTCATTTTCTGGACTATAAGTCACTTTTTTGGCAGCTTGTGCGACTTATATATGAAAATATATACAATTTCACATATTTTCAATGATCAATTCATATTGATTGATATGAGCCAAGGAGTAAATATCACTGTCTAGTGTCCAAAGAGGGCGCTCTAGGCTTGTGTTTATCCTTCTTAGTTATGATGTTTATGATCATTTACAGGCATTAACTTTGGAATTGAATTGATTGGGTCATTTTAAGCAGAAACAAGTAGGATATGACTGTACATTTTGTAGTACACAACTTCTTTATTTACGGTGTTTTCTTGCAATAATGACAGTTAAAATAGTGCAAAAATATTGTTTTTACAAAAAATATTGGTTAAATTTACAGTGAAAAACTGACAGCTTATCACCCCATAAATTATAGTGGCAAATTATCATGGTATATGGTTTTGGTAACCGTAACTTTAGCAGTAAAAAACTGTTATTTATGGACAGTAGCAAAAATAACAGTTAAATACTGAAAAACTGGCAGCTGTCGTTAACATCTTTTTACTGTTATTTTTACAGTGCAACACTTGAAAAAAGGAAGAAGTAAGTGTTTTATCTAGCTGAAAAACAAAGCCAGGAAATTACTTTTATTTGATGTTTTAACCTGATTAAGCTCTACATGTTTTTGGTTTTTTTTGGTTTTGTTTTAATGGACCGAATAATTTATGAATTTGTCCACAAGATGAAATAAATAAAAAGCAAAACTGACATGACGTGGATGCCAAAAGGAGAGAGAGAGTGCAAGATCTGTGAGTGGGGGTGAGTCACTTCTCAGGGGGCTGTCATCAAGCATCAACGTGTTCACCTCTCTCGCTCCTGGGAAGAGGTCCATCCCCTCCCTCCCTCCCTCCCCCCTCCCCGCTTGCCTTCATGCTTCGCTTCTTCCCACCCAGGAAAAAGGACAGTGTTTTGGGTTCTGCCAGTCTGTCCTCTCAGAAGGGGACGGAGAGAAAAACCTGGCCAACCCCATCTGTCCTGGTTCTCTGGTGAACTGTGCTTAAGGAGCAGCACGCAGCCAGTGTTGGAAAACTCATATGTGGTTGTGATGGAGATCTAAAATCAGAGCAAGCAAATCTCAGGGTGTGAAACAGAGAGGGCATTAATGGCCTGACCCCAGAAATGGTGCTGTGTCCTACTGCTGAAATAATCAGTGGATGAAACACAGTGATGTGGGTTTATCTCACCACTCCTCTGATGAGTGGTTACACTGGCAAAAAGGTGTGTGTGAATAATTACTCCATCGCATCATAGATGAATGAGATCATTCACTGAAGGTGCAGATGACCTCATAATGACCTCCTCAAATTAGACTCTTTGCTCAACTTCAGTCTGCCCACACTGAGCTTTACTCGGACTCGCTCCTTTGTGCTCCGCCGCCATCCAAAGTCACCCATTACTGAAGCCTGGGTGGCTTAATAAGAGAAATGGAGACATCTGTGTGGAAATAATGACTACTGACGGGATCTGCAAATGACACATAGCCAGCGAAGGGGAGGGGGTGGTGGGGTATCGCGACGGCAACTTTTCATTTTTTGATCTTTAATTAACAGTTTTCTACAGTAGCAAATGGATAAAAAATGTATTTCTCTCATGATTTATATATATATATATATATATATATATATTTATATATATGTATATGTATATATATATTGATAGATAGATAATTTTGTATCTGTAGACAGATAGATATATTTGGTTAAAAAAATACATCAAACCGTGCCACTAATGTATCAAACTGAACCGTGAATTTTTTGTATCATTGCACCCCTAATATATAATATTTATGGGGGTCTGATAGGCTGCAAACTGGACGACAATTTAAAAAAAACAATTCAAAAACAATCATTTAATTCAGTTAATTATAACTTTGTAAATTTTTATCTATTATTAGTTTCTTTAGTTTCGTGTTATTTGAATTACTTTAGTCAATTTAGCCTTTTCTTTAATTGGAGGGTATGAATAATTTTGGGGACGACTATACACACACATATTTGAAGTTTTTCTTTCATGAATGCTGCAAGAATGTGATCAACATTAAAGCTTTATTCTTGTCATATTGTTCCTATCTATCTATCTATCTATCTATCTATCTATCTATCTATCTATCTACTCTATCTATCTATCTATCAGTATATCTATCTATATATCGTATATATATATATATAGATATATATACATATATATATGGATAGATAGATAGATAGATAGATAGATAGATAGATAGATAGATAGATAGATAGATAGATAGATAGATAGATAGATAGATAGATAGATAGATAGATAGATAGATAGATAGATAGATAGATAGATAGATAGATAGATAGATAGATAGATAGATAGATAGGAACAATATGACAAGAATAAAGCTTTAATGCTGATCATTCTTGCAGCATTCATGAAAGAAAAACTTCAAACTCAGATTAAATTGAAGCTGAAATCATCGCTTGGTTTCAAAAGGGTGCACTTACATAAGAGCAGCTTATGTATCTTTCATGAATTGAATCAGATGAGATAAAGGTTAATGAATGTGGGTGCAGGGCAAACTCTTGTGTTTGCCGCATTATTTAAATGACTCACATTTATGACAGGTAATTTGTAACACTGACATGACACCCTTAAACCTGAACATCATTTCACTTGAATATGGACAATAACCAACGACTTCGCCAGATGGTTCTTCCATTTTCATGAAACAATAAGACTGTCAGGTCCTCTTAAAAGAGTAAGATTAGAGACGTCCATCTGTGTCCCAGATACAATACCAAAGTGATTTCCATGTTTCCTTAAACAAAACTCTGCATCCTTCAGGCTACCAAGCTGCTTCCGATTTCAGGCCACATAAGACCCTGATATCTTCTAAAACAGAACAGATACAAAGCAAAGTCTCTTTCATGTCTGGAAATACAGATGGTAATTGGAAAGTGATGTAAAATAAACAACCAGAACCAATTGCTTTAGTTGTGTGATAAGACTGAAGGAAAGTCAAGGGACTGTCCGACACTCAGCGGTGATAAGAAGGAGGATGCATCTGCATGCATGGGGAACAATAATAATCCCTATTAGGTTTACACAGTCTGCCAGTCAGTTATCTCAGTAGTGTAACAGTGAAGGATCTTGACTACTTACTGCATTTCCTCCTTCAGGGAGGGTATCAAAGCCATTTTTGAGCGCACCTCATGCACATCAAATAAGACTTGAGCTCAAATTGGATCAGACATAACGAGAGCACTGCAACAACCTGCTCTGATGAAGATCTGGGCTTCACACTGAAAACAAAAAGACTGTGGCATTCATTTCAAATCACAACAAATAGTCGCATACATTTAAATTTTACACCGTGCTGCACATGCTACACAAAACCGCTCCATTAAAGGATGACAGAAACATGCAAAACACTAATTTAATCATCTGTTCGTCTGCAGCATTTCCATCAAAAAAGCTACAATATGCTGATTTTGTGACTGAGTTAAAACGCTGCAGTGATCTGCGGGGGTGCAGCTGAATAAATCGATACCTGCACCGATGTTCAAGGCAAAAATCCACCTCTCATTTGTCATGGCTAACAATGCAGAGTGGAGAGTGTTGGAGCCCTGCTGGAGCTGTGTCCTGAGCTCATTACAATTCAAGCAGTGAATGTCTGAGTCCCTGACCCAAATTCAAGATGACACATTTAAAATATACACATTCAAAGTCAATCTGCTCATATTTTCTGTTTCGATCTATCTACTTCTCGTGGTGCAGTCGCCCAGTAAGTCCTGGGTGATTAAATGCTGTTTAGAGATGGGAAGGAGCAAGCTGACTGGAAACAAGCTCTCGGGGGGGCTATGTGGGCTGTTTGAGCGGGTTTATGGTGGGAAAAGAAACAGGCCCTATTGAATCAGCTCAGGTGGTGACCCTGGGGAAATTGGCCTTGGAGACTGTCATTGATGAAACTCAGCCTACAGCTTACAATTTCTGGAGAATTTAGTGGTTGGACCCAGAAGACTAAAGATTGTATTCTGATGGCCGAAACTGCAGCTAAATCACACTTCTTCTCTTCCAGCAAAAATGATTTTTTTCTTCCACATGACTGCTTCTCTTGTAAATCAAATATTGAACAAGAGAAATTAAATGAAACACATCTTAAATTTGCAAAAGATGGGTTTCCGAACAGAAAATAATGTCACAGATAGGATGCGCGCGCAACCATGGGTAAGAAAACACAGGAAAAGCATTATTGAACTATGAGATAGGCAGATAAGGTCAAGGTATGGGATGAAAGTGTCAGGGAAATATAATGTTTGAGCCCTGGTATTTGTGCGGTTGCAAAAATCAAAACGTTAATGCATGTAAACAGTTTTATTTGATGATTTATTCAGTCTTTTACCATGGTCACCATGTCGGATTAAACCACCGCGTTGGTGTTGTCGTTGGGAGACTGCTAACACATGCAAAATAAAAAGAACGAAAAAACTGATGGTGGAGCCGTTTACAAACATTCACGCTGCATAGCAACGCATCGCGGAGACTTAACACAAAGTACAGGGTCGTAAATCAGATGGTGTTTGAGTTTATACCGCTAGCTTGTTAGCAGTTAGCTAGTCTGTCAACCAGGATTTCATCCACAATAAAGCAGAACGTTCCACAAGCAGCGAGACTCACCGACAGCAATGCAGGTGAGTCCCTAACAGCTGGAATCAGCTCCTTTCCAAACGTAGTGATGATGTAATCTTTGCCTGGTTTAATCCAGACTAGTGAAAGTTGCTCCTGTATGGAGGAGGTGAAGATGACAAGGAGCAGAACCTGCTGCAGACAGCAGACTGTTGCGACCATTTTGGTTTGAACAAAGAGTCTAAACGAAAGTTTAAGCCGCTTTCTAACTCAAGTTTTTCAGGCAAAATTCAAATGAGGTCCAACACGAATAATATCCATGTTTTAACCAGAAAAATGCCGTGTCCGGGTGATGACTCCCTTGCCAAATTAGTGTAATGGTAATAGAAAAACAAAACAGCAACGATGAGTCTGTATTTTTTTTATTTGTCATCAAAATACAGATTTATAAAATATAATTTAAAACACAACGATCTCTGTTTGTTTCGTCAAGTTACTTTACATTTTTATTAATGGTATGCATGATTGTCCGTAGACTGCAGTACAAACAGGCTTTTGCCCCCTGGTTGCGAGCGAAGCTGCCAATGTTTGTAAATGGGAAACACATCTATTAGCTCACATGTACACCAATACTTTCCTGTTAATCAAACTTGAGAGGGGTGATCTTAAAGAAATTTTAATGCTCCCATAAGATGGACAAAATCATTTTTCCAAGAGGGCTGGAGGTGAGGGATGACTGGGAAACATTGATTTCACTGTAATCTGCCTTTAGCTGCTGCAAAAATGCTGAGTAGTTGACCTTGCAAGCTGTTCAAACATTCCACATTAATAAACTGCTTAGATGAAGGTCTGCATTGATTGGTCCTCCTGAGGTGGAAATAGAAGGGGAGGGTGAATGAAAGGAAGTTTACAGCCACTCCTGCAGCATAAGGACAAAAATAGGGCTGGAACTTTTCTTCATTTGAATAATCGCTTGTCTGAAAGCAAATATGTCGCTGCAACACGATCTAAAGAGTATCAGAGAAATTGTTCTGAGCCAGACGCTCAAATGCAAATCAGATTTTTCTGCATTGCATGAAAAGGATAACAACGTATTACGATGGTGTAATGGACATTAAGAGATATCTGTCTCAGACTGGCGTGCACCAGCATAAGCTCTTTGTTGAAATCACTGGCTCCGGTCATGTTATTGTCTGGCCACGACACTGAATCCCTGCAAGTCCTTAACATGACATGAGAAATGGCAAAAGACTCAAAGAAAGTACAGTAATTGCACACATTTCCGAACGGGGCTTCAGATAGATGACTACATTTTGTTTCCTAGTAGTAGTGATATTTTCTGTTACAGCTCAGTGCTATAAGCACATTATTGACTATGCAACATGGAAGGAGACTGCCTTCCCTTTTGCCTGAGGTACACAATTTGGCGGATAGTCACTGCAAAGGATTCTGCTTATGTGTGCAGAACTAATGGCACTCATCATTTCCCCTTGTTCTCCCATGAACTCTCCTGACCTGCATTTGGAAATGCAAGTTCCGTGTTTCATGTTCTGGATTAAAGAAAGAGGTGAATTTCTGGGTTGAGGGACTGTATAGTTCATTTTGATGAGATATTATCCAAAATAACAGTGATGGCAATAATTCGGTCTAGGGATGGACCATAACGTTTTTAAAAAACCGGTACAAATAACTTAACAAATAAATTTCAGCTCCTAAAGGCAGATACCAATAACAGATAACAGATAACCGAGTCACTACATCAATACAGTTAATGAAACCAAAAAGACTTTTCACCCTTTAGAAAAATGAATGTTTTTTCAGTGAGAAACTATCAGCAAGCCTCGCAGTCATTTTCTAACAGATACCAAACAAAACTGTTTGATATCTCAACTTAAATGATGTGCATTGTTACTGATGCAAAAATAAAGTCTTCTTAAACTGATGCAAGTACAATCATCACGATTACAAACTGAAAAGTGCAACCAAGAAGTAAAAAAACAAACAAACAAAACATAGAAAATGATTTACAAGTTAGATTCAAATATATGTTGTCGGGGCAAGTCGTCATGATATCAGACTTATCGGAATGACATAATAGTTGCTTGTTAACAGCCTGGATTGTTAATACGCACCTGTAATTTGGCCAATTTTATGTTTTTCTTTGCCATTAGGGCTGCAATTGTGCACAAAAATCACAGTTCAGTTTTTCATTGAAACAGTAATGGAAAAAAAATACAAATATTTTTAATCAACAAGTTCATTAAAATTTAACATAAGAGCTGTTTGTTTTGTTTGTTTTTTGGCATATAATTTGAATGAGGAAAAAAACATAAATAAAGAAAATATGTTGAAATAAAATCCTTCTGTTTGTTTTTTTTACACTTTTGAATGAAAAATTGAAAGAAAATGCTTTCACATCTAAAGTGACACCATCTGAGTTATAAGAGCAGCATTTAACAGAAACATCTCCACTTTCATTTGACTCATCCTCATCACAAAACTAATCACAGCAGTTTCATCTTCTGGTCAGATTGCCCAAATTAAAAATAAAGCACAAATAAGTAACATACTGCTTTTTTGCACTAAATTAATCTGTTTTCTAGTCGTACAGCACCAGTAACATTCCAACTTGTGTGGAGTCGCTATTGATGCGTTAGCATGTTGGAATTGTGCATACAAGACTGCGGTTCTGCAGTATCGCTCACTGATTTTCTTTTGTTGGCTTTTTTTTTCTCCATTGTTCCGTACAAGTTGTTAGAAAAAGGATGGTAAGTGCGCTTCAACAACTGGAGGAAGTTTCAGGAAGTCCATCATTCAATTATATTGCAATTATTTACTGTCACGATTAATCGTGGTATTAAATCTTATGGTTATTTAATCGTGAAGATTCCTCAATATCATCACTACATAAAAGATCAAAGTAATCTGATACATGGAACGGGTCATAAATAAGGAGGATAAAGTGGGTTTTAGTGGATTTCATTCACCACTCTGGTAAGGTACCTACATGCCCAGAATCTGCTCCTCTGGCCAAGACAATACCAAATTTAGATTTTGAATACTGCATGAGTAACAACTTAGTTGTTTAATCATTAACGTGTAAAAAAAACCCAAAAGAAATTGAGGTAACACATCAATTTTGACAAATTCAATTTCAATTTAAAGCCCTGTTAGGAGTGTTTGTGTGATTTTACACAGTTATGGTGTTTGGGAATTAAGATACAATAATCGCAATAATAAAAAAAATTGTGATTATTTCTTTGACAATAATTGTAGCAAGAAAATCTGTAATTGAGACATTCCTAGTCAGGCGGCACAGAAAAACTTAATGAAACATTAAATAGCTGCATAAACAAATCCTGCGCCCAACAATTCGGTACAAGGTCGTGCCGAACTGAGAGTAGCACCGATGAGTTTGACACAAATACACATACGGATACAGCCCTATCTGTCATTAAGGAGGATTTACTGTTTAGAGTCAAATGGGCATACAGGAGTTCATAAAAGCTCTACATGCACCTCCTCCATCCAAAAGCAGGGTTGAGATGGATGTGGGAGGCAGTGTGCTGCAGCTCCTGTTGCTTGCAGCTACCATTTTGTCAGTTGTGCCTGAGATGCTCTTGTCATTACAAATCAGTTCTATTCAGCCAAGATCAGTGGTGAAACAAAGTGTGACAAACCCCAAAAAGTGAGGAGATCTGGGGAATGCTTGTGCATAGTGCACCTCATCCTTCAGTGCATTATTCTGACAGTCACTGCTTACTTTTTAAATGAGAGCGACAGTAAGGTGATGAAAGAAGGGGGACAGTATCACAGCAATGGACCATGAGTTCAGGATCAAACTCGGGCTTGCTGCGATCTGGGCCTTCAGGCTCTCTGTATGAAGGACTCCACAGTAAAGTCTAGATTCAAACAACATATAAACTGCTTATGAAATATTTTGCAATACTTTGTTTACAGTTTACTCAGAGTTGCGGCCTCAAGTGACAGAGTTCCCACACTTTTCTTGAAGTTATTTTCCAAGACTTTTCCAAGACGTTTTTTAGGATGAAGCAGAGAAGAAGCAGAGTTCAAGTTTATTTATATAGCACATCTATGAACCAAAGGTGTTACATAAATGTGTAGTTGAAGCAGAGACGAAACAGAGACGAAGCAGACGAAGAAGTGACGAAGCAGTGACGAAACAGAGACAAAACAGAGACAAAGCAGAGACGAAGCAGAGACGAAGCAGAGACGAAGCAAAGATGAAGAAGTGACAAAGCAGTGACGAAACAGAGATGAAGCAGAGGTGAAGCAGAAACGAAGCAGAAACGAAGCAGAAACGAAGCAGAGACAAAGCAGTGACGAAGCAGATATGAAACAGAGACGGAGCAGTGACGAAGCAGAGACTAAACAGAGGCAAAGCAGAGACAAAGCAGAGATGAAGCAGTGACGAAGCAGAGACGAAGCAGAGACAAAGCAGAGATGAAGCAGTGACGAAGCAGTGACGAAGCAGAGACGAGGCCAAAATGAAGCAAATGGAGGAAAAACCCTTTTCCAGGACAACTCAAGCTTTTCCAGGACATTTAACTCTTTTTTTCTCATTTTTATGTGTTTTCCTTGACTGGAAAATTGTTCAGTCATTTTCCAGGTTTTCCAGGACACGTGGAAACCTTGAGTGAGCATCCGAGTGTCTTCTTCAGGAGTGGGGGGCTTGGACGGAGGGGAGATTGACAGTGATGCAGACGCTGTACCTGTCTATCCAGATCAGGGGAGAGCTGAGCCTAAAGGCAAAGCTGTTGAATTACCAGTTGACAACCTTCCAACCGTCACCTTGGGTTATGAGCTGTGAGTAGTGACCGGAAGAATGAAACCGGGAATACAAATGGCCGAAGGGGAGTTTCTTCCAAACAGTGTCTGAACCCAGATTTAGGGATTTGGTGAGAAACTCGCCACCCCTCCTGCTCCCTGGGGCAGAAATCTCCCATCAGGATGTAACCTCCGGACACACCTCAGACTTGCCGGGGATATTATTTCTTTAATATCAGGTGACTTGTCTTCTCACTCCTTCATCCTCTTGCTTGAGAACCAGAAATCAATCACAGCTAAATATTTCAAAGACAATCTTACGTCCTAGAAGGCAGCTTAAGGGGGGGTTGGCATGCTCATTTTCACTTTAAGTCAGGTAAAAAGTACATTTGCTCTTCTAATTTAACAGAATGGACAACTTAACTAAACGACTGGATAATACAGTTTTGCTGCATGTCATATTCAGTTTAAGCTGGATTTAAAGGACACTCGCAAGCAAGGACATCTGGTTTTCTTAAACGCCTCTCACTTTGTCTCCTCAGTCCTCATGTTTGCCCTCAACTCCTCTGCTCACATCTCTGGCTGGCGAGAGGCATAAATAAATGAGTCAACTGGAGGAATTAAGTGTGTGCAAATAGGAAAATGAGATAAGAGCTATATCTCTCAGCTGGCTTAGAAACACCTCGATGTCCCCCCAGGAGGAGCCATTACAACTGTAAAACTTCTTCTCTATAATAGGATAGCAAATATTATGATACAAATAGAAATGTAGAAGGTTTTTCTTTTGTAGCACACTCCTTCCACCACTTCACTGACAAATTGAGACTTTAAACGATTAAACTAAATTAATAAACGGTCCTGCAGATGAGGGTAAGAATTGAATGCAAATTGACTTCTTGTTTAATCTGAACTTCTTCTTGCTCTGAAAATGTGAGGATACACGGTAAAGTTTTTGGATACAGTATCAAAAGTCTAACATGTTTCACTGCAATGTCTCTGGTTTGAATTACAGAGTTCATCGGTCATAAATATGAAAGCATGAAGGCAACCGAGGTCTGTAATTTGTCAGACTTGACAGCAAATCGTCGTCACGTTAATGTGCATGGACATAGACGGTTGTTTCAGCCCAGCGATGCTCCAAAGCTGGAACAAAAGCAGTGAGAGAGCCAGAAATTTTTCACTGGGGTGGCCAAGGTGAGACGATTACTCTCATAGGGGTGGCCAGAGCACACTGAATATACATACATATATATGTATATATAAATTCCAACTGTACGGGGTAGCTCATGTCTAAAATAAGAAGGGAGAGTGGTTTGGAAGCATTTTTGGGTCTCCCTTGGGAAGCAGCAGCTTTCCTTCCCCAGTCACGATATCTCAGCAAGATAAGTTTAAAACTGGGATCTTCAATTTCTGCATCTCTGATGTTAAAAATTCCAACTGTATGGGGTAGCTGTTGTCTAAAATAAGAAGGAAAAGTGGTTTGTAAGCAGCTGTAAGTGCTGGAGTGCAGTTTAGTTAAAGCATGGGGGTGGCCAGTTATGGGCCAGGGGTGGCCGCTGGACAAAAGGTCAACTGACAAACCCAAAAACAAATTGTTTCAACTGTAATCTACTGAGCTACAAGGCTAATAGTTGATGTCAGCTAATTTATTCACATGACTTAATCAGTCTAAAGCCTGGGATACACTGTGGGATTGTTTTCAATCGTTGCTCGCAGCTCCAACTCAAATTGTGCGAGTTCAAAAGTTCACAGCTTGCGATGTTTGTCCTCACACTGTACGAACCGACGCTCGGATGCGATCTGACTACTCACACTGTACGTCCTCAAAGACACGTTGGGGTCTTGAACAATCCCAACATGCAACGCAATAAATACAGCTAGTAGTAGAAGAAGAAGAAAACGGAGAAGAAGACAACAACAGCAGCAACAGTATGCTATCACCAAAAAACCGCACTGCCCTGGCGATTTGCGTTCTTCTTTGTGAAGAATTCGTCAAAAATAAAAGGCGACGATGTCGCGTGTGGACGAAGAATTGGCTGAGCAGACGTGGGCCGTACGGTCTGTCGGTTTTACAGCGAGATCGCCATCCAAATGACAAGCTGGGTCCCCATGCTGCCTCTGGCTTACTTCCATTTTTGTTTCATGCATGCGAAATGGGAAAAGATCCGAGGAAAGAGTTCTCAGTCTGGTCGTGGCGCCGCTTCAACATGCGATTCGCTCACGAGTTCTCAGTCAAAATATCAAACAGGTTTGATTTTCTTGCAGCTCACGATTTCTGATCAGGAGCTCGTCATGAGGAGCCAATCGCCACCTAGCATACTGCACGACACACGATTTGGCCAAGAGTCGGCCCAATCGCCAAACTTGTCGCACGACTGGAAAATCGTCTTAAAAACGGCCAAAAATCACACAGCGTATGCCGAGATTAAGACACACACAGCAGCGATAATAAAAAGCTGCATCAGTAATCCAGTTTCTTTGTGTTATCAGAGTAACAAATAAAAGTCACTATCAAGATTCTCTTTATAAAGGTGTTAAAAGAAAGCTTTGAGTATGACAAGCAGATTTATTTAACAGTTGCTTTGTCATTACAGTGAAAAAAAGCATCTTTTATATATTTTCACAGATGAACCAATTAACATCTCATCAGGTGGGAAGTCTGTCACATTCAAATAGGAATCTCTACAAACAGCATCTAAGACTAAAATGCACCTCTAATGCTCTGCTCCATTACCTTGAGCCCCAACAGTGAAATACAGCAGCTCCATATCCCTGCTGATCTGCAACATGAGCTAATGAGCTCAGAGGCACAACGCAACACGGCCGGGAAATCGATGCAGCCGGAGAGAGACGTGTAAATTAGGAGGATCTCCCAAATGATCCGATGGACAAAAAGAGGCATATGGATATTTACCAAGCCAGTCTTTATTTATGCTCAGAGACCTGCAGGAAACATGAACTCAGACTTGATTAAAATTCATATAAATATAGTGGTGTTGTCTCTTCTCTTGGAAAAGTTGGGCTTTAGTCTCTTTTTGAAACTTAGCTGAAAGCCTCTCACGGAGCATGTGTGTAAATGTCTGCGACAGTTCAGTGTATATGAACCTTGTTTCATCGTCTTGCAGAGCGTGCTCTGGTCTCAGTAATGTGCTCAAACTCTTGTTTCACGTGGCAGTGACTGATGGAGTTCAGCTGCGCTTATATAGCAAAAATCAAGAAGAAGAGGAAGAAAGAGAAAAGTTTATTACTATACATCACTCTCTTCAGCCATTAAAGAGGACCGAGTGTTTCATGTGCTGACACGGAGAACGAAAAACAGGCAAATTGCTGCGGCACCTTAGACTAAAATCCCCAGGGTGCCGCAGCCTAGGGTGCAAGCAACCAGACAACTTGTGTGGAAATTTTTATGGAGTTCCACTAAAGAGAACACAGATATTCACACATACTCTTGCACACACTTCCTACAAACCACCTTGAGTCTGTCAATAGCTCTTTGTAGCATCAAAGCGTGGGCACATTTGAAACCTTAAATGTCAAATTCAGTGATTAAATCGATAGGGAACCTAATCTTCTGCTGCCTCCAACCAAATGGTTTATAAATCCTTCAGCAATCCCCTAAGTAAGCACAGGAATTCATGAATGCTAAACACATTTGGTTTTCTCTCCTCTAAAAGGAGCAGCTTTGATACTATCCGTCTTGTAGTTGTAGGACATGACTGCTGAACAGTCACTTTCCCTTTAAATATGAATATCAAGTGAGACTTTAGCTTTTGATATGACTTGATAATGGCACAGCGAGGATGAAGCCATTAGCTGTCCGAGCTGTCTCTAGCTGCTTTCCCACTGAAATTAACAGGTCCACGCAGGTTTTTCAAACTCAGGATGACCCTTATTACAAACAGCATTAGGCTCCTTTCCCATCGGCAAAAAAAAGCCGGGTCTGATCTTCTGCTGGCAAACTGTGTGGTCTCTGTCCTCACTGCTGCATGTCTGCCGACGCCATCACACTCGGTTAGCGTTGATGATGTCATCGGTGCGCCGGAGATCAGGAAAGTAAACAATAGAAAGTGAGCAAGGCCGTAGTCAAAGTGTGTTTTCCACTTTGGTCCGTCCTCATAATGGCCGACAGTGGAAAAATCAGCAGGTGATCTTTGAGCGGAGATGGAACGTATGACTCACGAGTTTGTGTTCAAAGCAGTTGTTTTGCTATGTTATATGTAGAGGTGGGTAAAAATATCGATAGCACTTTACATTGCGACAAAGTAATAACATGGTAATAGAGTGGTAAGAAGATAGTAATACAGAGGTAATAGCTACGTAATTACTTGTATCATCAAGCAATTATCATCGTAATAACACAGGTTATTTTCTGGTAGTTACACTGTGGATATCATGGTAAATATATACACTATTATTGAAGATACAAGGTAATAATGGACCTCAAACCTGTAACAATGAGAGGTAAAATGATTTAAAGAGGTGAAAATATTTGGTAGTTGTATGGTAATATTGAAGTAATTATGTGGTAATTTACTAGAAATGTCTACAAAAGGTAAATGGGGAAAATTTATTGTAGTGACAGACATGTCATAATAACCCAGAAAGAACAGTTTCTATGTAATAACCATGAAACAGGGCTGTAAACAGGTCAATTAAATATTTTCTTTTTATTTTTAAGGTAATTTTAGATGAAACCTCACATCATCATGTAAAAGAATAACCTGGAAACATTCCATGTCATTTCCATGTAATAACCATAAAACAAGGCTGTAAAATGATCTATTACATGTTTCTGTGTTATTCTATGGTAATAACACATTAAACCACAAAAATATATCAATCGATGCATCGTAATACTTTCCTGTACAATGGGCTACATACACAACTCCAATACTTCCTGAACTGAAGCCAGCTCCTTTGTTTCTTGTCTGTCATTACTGGACCAGGTGTATCTGACCATTGTCATGATGGTTACTGAGGTCAGGCACACCTGGATTAATCAAATCGTCCAATAATTAAATGACAGGAAACAAAGGAGCTGGCTTAAGTTAGGAAGAAGTGGAGTTGTGCATAGAGCCCATTCAGTATCGAATTGACAAATCCTCTATCAATTCACTTCCTCAACAATGGGGGAGCTGCGTGTGTTATTTACGTTGTATGGAAGAAGGCCATAGATCATACAACACAAAAATGGCAGCTAATTTTTATTTTCAGATGTTTTATTACCCAAAAATATAAAGTGACATACTACATACATTCACATAGGCATGATATTCAAAAATCTACAAAAGTTTCTACTTCAGGGATCACCAATTCTGGTCCTCAAGGGCCGGTGTCCTGCAGGTATTAGGATCTCCCCTGCTGCAACACTCCGGACTCCAATCAGTGGGTAATTAGCAAACGTCACAAGGTGTGTTGCAGCAGGGCAGCCCACAATTTAAACTTAATATTGAATTGAATCACAACCCAACCCAGCCGTAGTTATATGAGACGCGGCTGGTGCTATGTCACATCGCCGATCAGAGTCGAGCCATTTGAAGGTGATTTTAACCTGGGAAGGAAGAATTGTTTCTTTGATTTCAAT
Organism: Atherinomorus stipes; assembly: GCA_023101725.1. Classification (NCBI taxonomy): domain Eukaryota; kingdom Metazoa; phylum Chordata; class Actinopteri; order Atheriniformes; family Atherinidae; genus Atherinomorus; species Atherinomorus stipes. Next base: position 132,606 of record JALJCO010005940.1, read on the forward strand.
GCTTGAAACCATGACATAATTTTATTTGATTTCCATGAAAAATCAAAATCGTGACGCTCCTATTTGAGATCCTTGTTAAACCTTTTTAGTTAAAAGGTCTCCAGAAACACAGGACAAAATAAAAAGTGCAGCAATGGAGAGTAAATTGATTCCTGAACTAGAGCACTGAGCAGTGGAAGCAGTGAGGACTGAGAAGCACTACTTGATAAGAAGATGAAATCCTTGCTCCCAGCAAGAACACCAGCGCTGCTATGCTCTCAAGGCTGACACCAATAGGACTGAACATCAATTGCCCAATCACGCTGCTCCAACAGGCACTTTTTTAAAAAGTATGTTTGGGAGAGAAAGCACAACAGATCCTCTTCTCAACTAATTCACATTCTTTGTCACACACTGTCACACCACAAAAGGCATTTGCTTTGATGATGATGGCTTTAGCATAGAGCTGTCCTGAGGAGCTGTACTCTCAATCCTTAAACTGCACAGAAAAATACTGCTTTAATCTGCCCCAAACTCCCCCCTGCAGCTCAGACTCTTCTAATCCCTTATAAGAAAGAGAAGCCAGATGGTCATGAACAACTGCTACGGGGGTAAGGATGAGCGCATGTATGGAGATGCCTGGAGAGCCAGCCAGTGTTTACCTTGTGCTTCAAGTTACCAGTGTAAGCCCAGAGCCGTGGAGGATGTGTGGGTGGTGAACATACTTCCAAGGATGGCTAATATCTGTGTGTATGCACAGCAAGTGTGCTTGTGCCTGTCTGTGCAGTCAGAAAGAAGAGACCCCTGAAATACCTGGTGTCCAGTTACTCCGACGCTCCATTCCTTCTTCAGTCTTGAGATGAGATGACAGAAGTTAGGAGGCAAACGTCATACCAACCCTGTGATTCTTGGAGTGTCAGTGGTGGAACAGCGCAGTCCCAGGAGTGTCAAAATACAACATAACTCTCACCCTTCACACTCATCCCGGGGGGCTGGAGCACCCTTAACCGATGAGCAAATCCCTTATTCCTCACCCCACCAACTATCCTTCAAACGGTAGTTCCACTTTTCCAGAACCCAGAGCTCAAACAGCCTCCGCTGAGCTTAGAGCTGTAGGATGCAGATAAACCGAGCCACATGGGAAAATAAACAGTCATTAAACAATCGAGCTTTAGCAAGAAAACCAGAGAATCACTGCAGAAATAGAGACAAATATGAATGAAATGAAATGAAAAATACTATTTTAAACCCAGCGGTGAAATTCAGGATTGTAGAAGTTTTGTTTTTTTCCACTCAACAACAAAAAATAACAATTAATTAATTAGAGCGTTTGTTCAGGTGGGTGATGGCAAAGAGACCTGACAAAGGTCCACTGAACACACTGTTGTTTCTTCACCGTGTTGTGGAGAGGATGAAGAATCCTCCATCATCATCAGCAGCTTGTGCAGCGTCTTTTCTGGACAATCAGCTCCAGAAGCTCCAGAGTTCCCCACAACAGAACCAGCTTATTACATCAGCTTGTTTACTCGCTTCAAGTCTCTGGTTCTGCTGCAGCTGCACCAGCAGATGCTGCCAAGCTGATTGCACTTTCCACCACAGACCTCCGGAAGATCTGCAACATCCTGGTGCAGACGTCGCATCATCTCAGCTTTCTTACGAAGCAGAGTCTGCTCTGACCTTTCCAGATGTCAGCGTTGCATTTCCAGTCGAGTCTGTTGTTCAGCTGAATTCCAAGGTATCTGTATTCCTCCACCTCCTCTCCCGGATGTAAATTCTGCTTTGCTTATTTCAAAGTCAACAATTTTCTCTTCAGTCTTTCTAGTATTTAAGATGAGGTGATTGTTACCGCATAATTTCAAAAACTGATACACCCCACAACTGCAGAGTCATCAGAGCATGATCTGCACGGTATGTAGTCATTATATGAACATTACTGCAGTAAAAAGTCATTTATTGCACTGCAGGGTGTGAGCTAGGGATGTAACGATTACCGGTGAAACGGTTAACCGTGATAAAATTCCCCATGATTAGTAATGCCATTTCAAAATCTAAATATCGTTAAAACTGTGACTGATTACTGCACTTTGAAAAGCTCACAGTGATGCTGCTCAGTGGCTGGAAAAGCAGCAGCAGTGCCAGTTTAGTGTTTAATTTATGAAAACATGGTGGAAGGTAATGAAGGCGTCCACGTGGACAGTTCTCATGAGACAAAGTAGACATTTAAACCCATTTTGGATATTTTTAAAGATGCTGGGGGGTATTTCTATAATACCGCTAAAAAAATGAGAACCGTGATCATTTTGGCGACATTAACCGTGAAATGAAATTTTCATCCTGTTACATCCCTAGTGTGAGCTACTCTAATCAAAAGTCCACTTAAGGTTTTGCATGTCTCCCTGCACGGGCACGTGTAGTACATGCATATTATATATATTAAGGGTGCAAAGATACAAAAAATTCAGGGTTCGGTTCAATACTTTAGTGTCACAGTTCAACAAAAAACACATTAACGTGGCTTTTTTTTTTAACCCAAGTCCTTTTGTTCACAACAGTTTACCATCAGGGTCATGAAAAGCAAAGTATCTCAGATCTCAGATCTGAATGTGAACACAGAACCTCTGAGTTTTCAACATGGAGCTCATCGTCAGAACACAAGTTGATCAAATAAATTTAAAATTTTGTATTGATTAATATTCGATACATGGTGATCATGATTCGATACACACCTGTACGGTTTGGTTCAATACAAATACAATTATTGTTACAGCCCTAATACTGTAGCTTATATATACATACTATATATATATATATACATATATATATATACACACACACATATACACATCAAAGGGAGAGCTCCTGCACACTTTCAGGGCACTTATGGAGCACTTCCACTTCCAGGCCAACAAGCTCGGCACCATGTAAATCAGGGGCCACCAGCCTTGAAATCCAAAGCCTCTTTCCGCCTCCTTATTAGCGGTGTGCTGTTGCCAGTTATTAGCAGTGGGGTTTTGCCGATGAAAAGGGTTAAGCACAAACTGAGCCTGAAGGGAACTAGCGAGTAAAAGCCTTCACACAAATCCCCTGTGACTGGCTCTTAAGAAACAAGTGGAAATTGATGACTTCGTAACCCTTGGGAAAAAAAAGTCATGCACTCAAGCAGCTTCTGATCAATCACGGGTCCAACAGGCCAGCAGAACATACAGGTAAGTGTCAAGTCCCGGAAAGCTCTGGCTAACAAATCAGTGCATGAAGAAGAAGAAGAAAAGGCACGATCTTGAGTAAAAATCAGGAATTTTAAGGAAAGATTGTAACCGATAATACATAAATGGATTTGACAAACCACCTTCTTCACATTCACAGCCTGTGATCTGTGAAAAATCTTATTAGTAACAAGTTTTTGCTATGTGGCAGACAGCATCAGAACTAGCTAGCTGGGTGACTTTTAGATAATTCAACTGCTTGAAATTTCCATTCCAACAACAGCGATACAACCAGAGCACAGACTTCGACTGCACTGACAGAGACAGTAATCAAGGTAAGTCGATGTGTAATCATGAATCTAGCATTAGTTACGGTATTCTGACCTTCTCATTCCCTGAATCAAACGTTGGCCTCGATGGAGGGACAGTGAAGCTGTCTGAGCCGTCTACTCTGAATCTCTGTGTCAATCACGCTGCTTCTGCCTCTGTGGGCTGGGTTATGATGCCAGCCCCGAAGCAGCAGAAAGGTCCGCAGCTTCGGTCATGAGGATGACCAGCAGCACTGCTGTCTGCTCTTATATATGAAATGCTCAGTGAGATAGATTTAAGTTTGTCCGTGTGTGTGTGTGTGTGTTTGAAATGCTGACCTGCTCACAGCTGCATGGGCTCAGGCTAATGCCACCACTGTGTCCCAGTTAACTGTTCTCCCGACCCACTGATACGTTGGGCCTGGGTTGATGAGTCCCTCGTGTTTGGATGTTTTTACGCTTCACGCTTCACTGAATCCACACAAAAGACTTACCCCCATAACCCATAAGCCTCATAATCCATTCGGTAAACATTCAAGGGATGCCCACTTTTACAGTAAATGCCCATGCATGGATACACACGGCCGATCCTGCCACCAGCCTCCCGGCTCTTCCCAGTTTAAATTTACGTGAGGAAGTTTGGCACACTCAGAAGGCATGATCGAAAACCCTGGCTGTGATCATCACGTTCCCTTTTCTTTTTTTCTTAATTGCAGCCGATGTCTCCCTCCAAGAGTCAACACTGATCATCACAGTCAGCAGTGAAGAGGAGCGTACAAATCCTGTTACATGAAACTATTGCTGACCACTGCTGATATCTTCAGATGCATTCACTTGCATAACATAAGCAGAGTTTCAGCAGCTCGTTCCCCATAAATCATATAACCCACCTAACGAGTGACCCCGATGACACCCTCCGCCCAACCCACTACCCCACAAAATACAAAAGAAGACCTGGTGCGATGCCACCGGCTCTGTCATTGCATCCAGGAATAGCAACTTGCACAGAGGAATGATGTAATTAGAACCGCATGACTGCCCTGACAGCCATCACCTTGTCATATCGTAAAGTTTCCTGTAGGGATGCACGATATTGGAATTTTGGCCGATATCCGATATGCCGATATTTTAAAACTCATGTGGCTGATATCGATACCGATATTAAAGCTTAAAAAGGTAAGCAGTCATTGCAAATAGCAGTTTTGTTGTTCGTTTCCAACACTTTTACAAATAGGGGTGGGAAAAAATATTGGTACACTGAAATATCGTGATATTTTCATATGCCAATATCAAATCGATATTCAAAAACGCCCTATCGATCTATTTTACTTCCAAAATCTCGTGAGATTTCATCGTTCTGTTACAAAATCTCAGGATGTTTCGAGAATTCTCGCGAGATTTTGTAACAGAATGATGAAATATCGCGATATTTTGTTAGTAAAATAGATTGATAACATGTTTTTAAATGTCAATAATATCAGCACATAAAAATAGTGCAAAATCTTTGGGAATTCTCACAAGATTTCGTAACAGAACAATGAAATATCGCGAGATTTCATTCATAAAAAAGATAAATAACGTGTTTTTGAATGTCAATATGAGATCAGCATATGAAAATATCACAATATTTTAGTGCATTGATATTTTTCCCACCCCTAATCTTTAAAAGTTTTAAAGTCTGTAAAAAAAGAAGCTTTTGAAGAAGAAGAATAAGGTTTTTTTTATAGACTTTAGAAAAAGCGGGCTGATCGGTTAAATATCGGTGGGGTGGCTGATGTCCGACACTCAGTTTTAAGGCCGATATCGGCCGATTATATCGTGCATCCCATTTAAAAACATATAAAACACATTTGTGAACTGTGAGGAACCACTCAAGCCCGATTCCACCTTGTCAGCATCATCTTGAAGCCACACAACATTAACTTCAGCAAGTACGCTGAAAAAAATACCAAAAGAAAGAGCCACTTACCCAGAAGATGAGATTGAAGACGAACATCATATACTTCAAGCAGCAGAGGCAGCCTCTCGCCATGTTGCACTTCTTGAATTCTAGAAGGAACACAAAGGATAGATCCAGGTAAAAGACTACGTATTTGCTGCCTTTGGGGGAGCTGTACTTGTTGTTGGTCTTGTCTCCTGCGCTGGCGTCAGCTGCCGCTCCAGCTTGTCCCTGCTGCGTGTTTTTGCGTGGCCCCGTGGAGCCGTAGAAAGCGCCGGCAGTGAAGCCGCGGCCGCCGAACGGCCGGCCAGACGTAGAGGCTTGGGGGAAATCGGAGTCGCGGCTATCTACTGAGGGGCTACGGTGAATGGCTGACTCCTCACTGCTGGACTTCTCCATGCTCTAGGGCTGCAGCTGCTGATGAGGGGCTCTCTGACGCACAGTCTAACATAGTCTCAGAGATGACAGGACAACTTGCCCTCCGAGTCTCCGCTGCTTCACACTTTGAAGCGATAAAGGAGAAAAAAAGGCACTCAGGTACGAAACTGCATCCACTTCAAAGAAGTCTCCTGTGCAGGGGGGGTTGCACGGAAACGCACCGGCACCTCTGGCACATTTAACGGTCCTCTGCTGTGATAATCCTGAAGTAAGCTGTCCAGTGAGGAGCAATCCCCTCGCCTTGTGACGGTGTCTTTCTAGGAAGAAGTTACAGTGATATCGCTCTCCACATACGCGCCTCCTGATGTGCCCGAGACCCCGGTGAGCCTCAGCTGCTCCAGGTTCTCCTGCTGACAGGGTAACTTTTCCCCCCTCCTCTCTGCTTCCCACTGCCCTGCTCCTTCTCAGTCCTCTTCTCTACATGTGATGATGCTCTCTCTCTCCGTCAGCTTTATCCCTCTCCGTCTCCTTGCGAGTGTTCCTTTCTTCTTTAGTGTACCATTCTGCGCTCAGCAGCTCAGTCCTCTGCACCGCCTGTGCTCTGCTCCCCCAATAGCAGCGCACTGCCTGATGTGCTATAATCGGCAGACGCAACTAACGGGCATTCCCTATCTCCCAACAAGAGCGCTGCCCTCCTCCCCGACCGTCTCCCTCTCTCGCTCTCTCTCTCTCTCAGCTCCTCCTGCTGCTCAGCACACAGCCAATGCAGCAGCTGCAGCCAGACCTCAGCTCCTCCTCTCCACTCCCCGTGTCTTTATTAAGCCCATCACCGTGTTTGCTTTGACTATACATGTTCAGCAATTTTATCTCCATCAGGGGAATCGGGGAGCCAAGGATGAGATCAGCTAAATAAAATACAAACACACAACATTAAAAGTGAAGGTAATGGTGCTGTACATTGAAATAAATGATTCTGGCTGTTGTTTAAGTTCCTCAAATCTAACATGTAGCGTCTACTTAGAATGTTAGTAAGATGCACATAAATATTTTATGAACTTAACCTTACAAATCAGTATTTACCTAATTAATGCATGTTGAGGTAACGTGAAGGAATAAAGTTCAAATAATTGGCCCAAATGTAGTGTTGTGTTCAAATGCTGTTGGAAGAGTACAATGCTTTTTAAACATAAAGCAGTTGAGTTGTTTAAACTAAATATCCTTAGTTTAGTTAAAAAAAAAAAAAAAAGAACACTGCAAAAACAAATCTTGGTCAGTATATTTTTCTCATTTCTAGACAAAATATCTCATCACACTTAAAATAAGACAAAATTACTTAAAGAGAAACATTTCAGTGAGATATAAGAACAATGCATCTTATTTCAAGAAATCTTATCAAGAAAATTTCGCTTGTCCCATTGGCAGATTATTTTGCTTATTACAAGCAAAAAAAAAAAAAAAAAAAAAGAAAAAAAAAAAGGCCACTCTTGAAATAAGTAAAAAACAATTTTTGCTTGTAATAAGCAAAAATATTCTGCCAATGGGACAAGCAAAATTTTCTTTAAGATTTCTTGAAATAAGATCCATTGCCTTAAAACAAGATCTTATATTTCACTGAAATGTTTCTCTTTCAGTAATTTTGTCTTATTTTGAGTGTGATGAGATGTTTTGACCAGAAATGATAAGAAAATACTTGCTAAGATTTGAGTTTTTGCAGTTTATTAGGGTTAATCTAACATATTTTCTATGGCAGGGTGCCCAAACGTTTTCCTTCCAAAACCCATGTGAAATGTGCTGCTGAGCCAAACAGATTTTAAGGTTGAAACTTAATTCAATGTGAAGAAAAGTTGTTTTAATTATCTTATTACATGTCATCAATAATTATATATCATGTGAGTTTGGCTGTGGGTCTTAGGCATGGGGAAGTACAGCAACCAGTGGGTCAATCTTGCATATTTGAATGACAAAAGTCTGATGTAGAAAATTCAGAAAGGTGCAGGTTCCATCTGCAGGACAAGGTGGTGGATCTTGGGTGGGGTTGGATATCCAGGTCCTCCCACATGTCATTTTGAATGGATCATTCTAGTATCTACCCCCAACCCAAATGTATTTTTTTAAAACTTGTTTTTAATAAGTTTAGCTGCAACCCACACCAGCACAGTAATCTTGAGTAAATTTTAACCAAACAAGTTTAGTTGGATCGATATTAACCCAAAATATTAGTGTAAATCAAGAGAGTTAAATAGACATGTCAATTTAAATTGATAAAACTAGAAAGAAAAAAATGAATTTGAACATGTATTTTAATTAAATCTACTCATGGTTAACTCCAAGGAGTCTTCTTTAATTAAAATGTACTCAATTAAAAACACAATTATATTTACTTCATAATATTGTGTGCAATTTTTTGCCTCAATTTACTGAGTAAATATGGTACATTTTTCTTTAGAGTGAAGGTGTGAAAAGTGGCATGTTTAGAGTGGCAAAATTCAGCCAGGATCTAATTCATATGAAAAAATATTAACTGTTAAATTAAGGATGGCACTGACACCTGCAATTTCACGTTATTCGTTTCTCACGTTGCATTGACTTGGATTGTGTGAACTAATTTATTCTAGCTACAATAAGGAAGTGACAGTCATCATCAAAATTATTCATACCCTCCTATTAAAGAAAAGAAAAAATTTACAATAGTAATTTAAATAACAGGAAACCAAATAAACAAACAAATAAATAAAAATGTACTAAATTATAATTCAGTGAAATATGATTGAATGATCTTTTAAAAAAATGACCAAACAAAACTGTCTCAGGCACATTAGGGCACCTTTCCCAAGAACCTTGGACCAAAATACCTTTTCAACAGGTGTAGAAGTATTTTTGAACATTATAGAAAACACCTGATTGCAGTGATTGCTTCAATTTTGGCTTCGGAGCCCCATCATACTTGTTTATTTGTCTTATTTTTTCCATGTTTGTTTTTAATATTTCCGTTGAACCACAATTCAAAATCAATGTCATGATTTTCATAGAATTTTTATTCATTATTTCTTTTGCCAATTTCAACTTATTTCATTGTCAGTTGATTTTTTTCTTTCTTTTATTGGCGTGTATGAATAATTTTGAGGACGACTGTTCATAGCTGATAATTTAAAACACACTTCTAAAAAAATGCTTTAAATTCAAAGCTAACAAGATTTATACACTGAAAAAAAGGATTTTTTAGCCTTGTAAAAATCACTTTGACTTGAGAAGTAAATTCTACAAGTTTTATATTAACCTGTTTTTACTCAAAAAGGCACAATTTTATGAAATGCTACCTAACATTTGTTTGCACATTTTAACTTAATTTTAAATTTTATGTATAACTCACAATTATTAAGTAATTTGTATTCAGTGTATTCATCATGTGATCAACTTTTAAAAAGTAAGTAAACTTTACTTTGTCTACACAGTTCTGTCAGAGGGGGTGTGGCTATTTTCAAAACTCAACATTTCTGGACCACAAAGGCTCATGGGAGATGCATATTCAACAGGAGGTTCACCTTTTCTGAATGCTATGCTATAAATTTGAGTTATTTACTGTGTTATGGTTTACTTTTAGACAATGTTGGAAAGTTCTGTCGTGTCTGAATTGTAAAGGTGCTACCATAAGTGAGAAAGACAGATAAGTAAAGCCACCACCCCCATTACCAACTGAAAATCCCACATCCTTGATTAAGGAGTTGGGGACATCATAGCAGTGATCATTCAACTGTGTTTTACGTTGTAACTGTTTGCTATGACTAGTCTGTTCGTCTGTCCCAATGTGGTTTTTAAAGAATACTCTTTAAAAATATTTGTTTCAATGTAAGATTTTCAGTTTGATGTAAACTGAGTCTAAGTAGAACTTACTAATCTCAAAGGCAACACTGATAAATACGAGTAACGTTTTTCTTGTAGGAATAACTCATATATGCAAGTAAAGTTTACCTGAAAATAACCCTTGTGGAATTTACTTAACATTTTTGAGTGCAATTGCTTTCCTAAGATTTTCTACACTGTAAAATGTTTAACTTTAAAATATGACTTAAAGGTCTGTCTTACAATTTTGAGTTGAATGAAACATTTTTGTGTTTTTAAGATGTGTTGAAGTATTTTTTATGTATAACAACAATATACCACAAGCTTGTTAATTATGTATAAAATAATACATTGGGACAACAAAAATGCCAAAATGCAACTTACAGTGTAAGTAAATATTACTCTAGAGTTTTTTTCAGTGTACATATTACAAGTGGCCGCAATTTCATGGGCTCATCTCTGCAATGTCCATCAGAACATTTCCACATTCATCTTCAGAAAAATAAACGGCCTGCAAGCTCGGGGCTTATTCCACCATATGAAGCAGAAAAACGGACATTTGTTTTACCATGCAGATCAGTACCCAAAACTGGAGGTTTAACATATATTATACTCACTAAAAAGACCAGATTAACTTGAATAACAATACAATTTTCCTTTTTTACTTCTTATTTCTTCTTTAAAAAAAAAAAAAAAAAGAATCCAGGACAGCTGAGAACAGAACTTGTGCTGCTCCGCACATTGTTTGACTGCGGTAATGGCCTTCTTTCAGCTGAGTGCCACAGATGACTCTGCCTACAGGCAGATGGATGGGGAGCTTTAACTGTGGTCTAGAAAGTAAATCCAGGAATATCCAATTGACAAACACCAGGTCAGCCGGTCCTGTTGTGTTTCACCAATGGTGAGGAAAACGCTGCCTGGAGGGAACACATGCTTTACAACTGATGATGCAACTCCAGGCTTTAAGGCTGGAATAGCATGTTCTTAGAGCACAAATAATTGCATGACATAATATTTAATCTGGAGTGTAGAAATGTTGATTTAAAGACACTGTTTGATGTTTCTGAAAAATATTGCTTTTGTTTATAAAGGTCAGAGGACTGACATCAGCTCATGCGTTAGATGGAAGCACAGACTTTATATGAAGAGGACAAGTTTCTTCAAAAGCTGATGTTAATAACAGTTGGAAACAGAGACAAAGGACAAGTATGGATGAATCTGGGATAACCCGTGCATCTGTGCAGAGCAGGAGAAGAAAAAAGACACGGCAGGAGGATTACAACCAGAAAGCAGAGCATCATTGTAGCAGGTATATTAAATGTATTTCCTCTGCTCATATTTTATGTTGTATATTATAATATGCTTATTTTAGTCGGCCATGTCTGTGACATTTTTGCATGGTTACAAAGCTAGTTGATTTAAAGCAGTGATGTTTTAAACAAACTGAAAATATGCGGCATTCAATGATTTTGTGTGCAGAATGTTGATCCGTTGCAAAGTGACAGATCAACATCATAACATCATAACCAGTCAGTTATTCTTCAAATAAGAATGAGAGAGCTGCTGCTTAACCAGCCGTGTTCAAGTGTAACCCTTCTGTATCAGGCTCTTGTTTGCAGAAAATAAGTGGATATAGTTCTCTCGGGAGGATTTCATGGTGACAAAGAGAATTGCGTGAGAAATGTTTTACTCTTCCACTGAAAAAGTCAACTGCAACAAATCAAAAAAAGCATATCCAAACAGTTTTCATGTTGCACTTTCACGGGTTCCAGTAAAGATTCACAACAACTTCAGCTGTTAAATGACGAGGTGCAGATGGACCCTACAAGGTAAATAAGTCGGCAACGACCACTTCATTAAGCTTTCATCTCTACATGGCACTCTGATTTAAGCCTCAATAAATCTGACTGAAACTCACTCGAAGACCGAGTCTTCAAACTTTTTAAGTACCTTTTTATAAATCTGAAATTTGAAATTGCATTTCTTCCTTTTCCATTATTCAGATAGGAACGTGTGAAATAACTCATTGATCCGAGGACCCGCCTGAAGGATTCTTAGGAAAAGGCAATAGTCAACACAAAAGAAAGTCAGGAGTAACCAGCCTTCCCAAATCCTGAATTCTACATATGCTGAAGAGAATATAAAAACATGCTCTCAGGTTCTAGTTCAACTTGGGGTTCAGCTATTTCCTTGCACAGCGAAGTTAAAGTGATGCCTTTTGGGAAGTTTCTGTTTTCTCAGCCAAGCATAAAACCAGCTATAAAAGCATAACTGCCATTTTTGCATGAGTGTTTTCGTAGTGATCAAATGAATTAAATGACTGTTAAGTGGTTGGACTATAGGTGTGGAGAGATGGATGAAATGGATGGATTTTCACACAAATGCACACATTATCAGTATTTGCAGTGGTGAAAGTAAAAGAAGATTCTTGCAGGAACTGTGCAACTTGTTTTTTTCCGTTTTTTTTTTTTTTAGCTCTCGCGCTCACATCATACCAAGCGTATGCTCTTTCTGACTTTGTTTTTTTTTTATCTGGTACACATTCATAATTGCATAATT